>LPNX010096859.1:3905-118211 GCA_001517045.1 Pseudotsuga menziesii
ATAGCGATGGATAGCCGTGGATACAGCGACGTCCAGCTCTTTAGCCGTGGATATAGCGACGGATAAGACTCCATGCGTGGATACAGCGACGGCTAGGCGTGGATACAGCGACGCCTCGTTCCTGTTGCTTCCGATTTTACACCAAAAAGTAAGAAACGTGGAAAACCTCCCTGGAAAAATCCGCGCTTTTGTACTAGTGACATACGACAGAAATTAACAGATCAAGAATCAATGGTCGACCAATATCGACAACAGATAGAAGTTCTTCAACAAAAAAATAGAGACTCTAAAAAATAACACAAGCTGGAGATCGCAAAGAGTAATAAAACAATATCTCACAATTCTAAAGAAATTTTCAGATTAAGAAATCATAACAAACATTGATTACAAAAATCAAAAAATTGAAAAACAGTAGCAAGAGAGAACACTCCAGTGAAGACCTCGAAGGAAAAATACTGGAAAACAAAGAAGAAAACCAGTGTCTAAATAATCGTAATCAGGAACTACACAATCATATCAATGAGTTAGAAATTGAAAAAAAATCGCAAGAGGAAAGAATAAAAAAGATTCGGAACCATGAACAATCTACTGGAGAACCAAGAAGCACAATCCAGGAAAAGGCATCCAAAAATCAAATCGAGGAAGTGAAGATAGTCCTCGCCGCAGTCCAAAAGGAAGAAGAACAAACAACACCTACACCTTACAGACATCCTAATTATAATCGTCATTTTGACCAGCGACAAGGTCAAAATGAATATTCACTGAAGACTTATGTGGACGTGTGAAAATATCGACATACTAAGAAAAAATTGAGACAAATTGTCCCCCAAAAAGATCTCAGAGCTCCAATAAAAATAGATCTAGGATGTACCACAACAGATACAATGCAACAATTCTCCTGGGGAATCCGTAATTCGTATCGGTTCATCTCCTCAAATGTTGCAAATACAAAAGGGAAAGAATTCTGAGACGACAGATTAAAATAAATCAAACATTAATGTCAAATACATCTTTGAGGAGAAAGATTCCCTTAAGGGGAAGGCAATGTAACGAACATAAAATAATAATTAAATAACTAATAATAAACATAATTAACTATATTAGTGAAAGGACATGACCTTTCAAGTCACAATTCCCAAGCCTTATTTAATAGGCGGGACATCAACCATTGTATCAATCTATTATCTTTTATCTATACAACCATTAATATACATTCACCCTATGGCTTATCCGATATTCTAGATATTTTGGTGATTATTGTGTGAGTGAAATAATTGTTCGCTTCAGTAAGGATCATTGAGTAAAGGATTCTACTTAGACGAATATTGCAAGGTTACAAAAGATTGGATGTTTTGTAGAAGACCTTATGAGCATGAGCTCATAAATTTTTTCCCCTTGGGAGTCTAATGCAGTGGGGCATCATGACAACATAGAAATGTGACTCAACATGAGTCATTTTTAAAATCAAGAATCAGTTATTTAAGAAGGGAGTTGGTCCCTAAATCGTAGAAATAGTTAGATTGACTTTCAACACAAATTGTGCAGTAATTTGACAATTGCTTCTTTTGTTGTTAATAGGAATTTAGGAATAATAATTATGTTTCCTTCTTTAGAAGATGAAGAGGGTGGTTCTATGTTTCTATATATTTCAAAGACATCTCATGGGTAAGGTTAGCTCAAAGTAAGGTTTGATCATAGAAGAAATTGTTTTTTTAACTATGCCTCTAGAATTTATGAAAATACTTTGTATATGTGTAACTGAACATTTAATTGATAATGCCTGGGGAAATATCTCTTAATATGAAGTCTATTGAGTATACAAAGTGTCGAACTTGAATAAATGGATGGTGAACTATGTGAATCTATCGATTAGTTGCATACAAATTCATGAGCGCAACCTATAGACTTGAGGAGGTCGTGGGAGTACTTCCCAACGATATAAATGAAGATTTATATTTTTTTGCATGAGTTATAACGAGAAAATCAAGATAGAGTAAATCCAATACTCATGCCACTGGGATGATACTCATGTAACAAAGTTAAATTTCCTTAGGCATGCACCAGTTGTTGGCCCCATGAAGTTTCTGGACATCTTGGGCACCAATTTTGAGAAAGTGGTTGAAGTGTGAATGGAGTTGCGAAAAAGTTGATTGGTAAATTAGTGGATAGCTCTAAAGTTGCCACTGATAATCAAGGAAAGAAATTTGTTTTGACGAAGTCCAACCAAAAGATTGGCTAGGCGGTTAGGAATTTTGTCCACTTACATTTATGGGATTGAGTAGCGGGCCTAAGGAAAATGGACAAAAATATCATTTTAAAATTTTAATGGGATGGGGATTACGGGAGGTAAACAATTTCAGAGAGAGTTATACAAGTGCATGTACTATTTGTTTAGAAGTATAAGTTGAAGTAGAGTCGGAAGGATGAGGGTAGTACGCAATTATTTTGTAATAAAGTGTGAGTAGGTGTCTCAAGGTTGTGTGCACAAACTTTAAGTTTCTTGATGCAACTCTTAATGATAATGAATGCCTTTGTGGTTTTTCCCATCTTGTCTTTACACGTTAAAATATTTGGTGTGAATTGTGCATGACTTGCGTGTGTCCTCTTTTTTTTGATATCATACATAAAATGAGTACATACATTAATAGATGTATGCCACATATGATATTAGGGTTATATGCCATAGGTAGTTGAGATGATTGATGTTGAAGTAATTTGCATGTTGGAATGTTGTGCTTGTGAGAATTGCTAACTTGTCGGAGTTACTGATGAGTCGAATTTGTATAACTCATGGTATGCCCCTTCCTTGCTATAGAAAGTTGCCCCTTCCTTGCTATAGAAAGTTGGTTCTTGTAATCCCCATGGGTACTTCGGGTGAGAAGTCATCTCGTCTACAAGTGTTGCCGAAAGGGGTTACCCTTTCGGGCTAGTGTCTTGGGTATTTGTTGGTATGTGAATGCATGGGTGGTAAGATTGTGTCAACACCACTCAACAAGAATAGAGCTCATATATTGGCATTATCCTTGTTTATGATGATGATATTTTTCTGATTACAAGGAGTCCCTATGAGTTGTACATGAAACTAAAATTATCAAGTATTTTTTTCATTAGTACAAGTATAACTATTTTAATACCAAGAAAACGAAGGTTATGGTAACCAAAAATAAGAATATCATTTATGCTATGACAAAAACAACTTGGAAGAAGAGGAAGCAACTTACATAAAAATATCCTAGAATTTATCTTCATCACAACATTTAAAAAGAATAAATAGAGGATGGAAAACTTTTTTTCTAGATTTGAAAACACTCATTAATCAACAAAGCTTTAACTTTGAGACAAGAAGAAATTGTCATCACTACTGTTATCTTATATAAATAAGAAATCTAAAACCGAAACATTTCTGAACTATTATCATAATTACATAAATTTAATTCTCATATATATTTTTTAACAAGAACGGTTATGTTGCATTAAGCGGCATTCTGGCAAGCCAGAATCAGAAAATTACAAATCTGAAGAAGGTTGGTGACCTCTAACAGTGCTGCCAACCTTCTTGTGAATGTCTTGGGAGACAAATCCCATCTGCTTCTTGAGCTAATTCGAGAGAATGACAAAAAATGATTACATGAGTAAATTCTCACAAACTGTGAGCAAAGTAGAAGACAGAAGCAAAGCATTAAACCGAGGGGGATGAATTTTGCCCCTTAAAGAAAGGATCCATCTTTTTCTGAAAGCCTGAAGAAATGTTGGAAGCCGCCTCCTTTTCTCTCCGCGCTTTTTTGGTCTTTCGCCCTTGGGTAAGGGGTGGAGACGGGGCTGAAATGTCTTCAGTTTCAGAAGTTTCCACAGAGCCGCTAGAGGGGTCTGAAATAGCCAGACCTGCAGGGACAGAGGTCTGAAGCCCGAGTTTCTCTCGCTGCTACCGATTCTGGGCGGACGGGATCCGGAAGGCTTTCGTCTACCGGAGGATCTTCCTTAACTGCTGTTGCTTCTGGATCTAGATCTTCATCTTCCTTCAGCGCATCAAAGCTGTTTTTATTTTATAGAGTTGCCTCTGTTGAATGAGTGGCCTTCGGAGCCTGGGCTATTGGCTCCTTTTGCCTTGGCTGCCTTCGCCGGTTAGTTACTCGCTGAAAGTCATCTTCTTTGACTGGTCCCGCATCCTCAGAGGCTTTGGGGCAGCATTTTGCGAAATGACCGTAAGCATGGCACCGGAGGCACTTTAAAAGGTATCTACTCGTAGTCCAGTTCTTGGATATGGCACCATTCCCCCAGGGAGAGCTGAATGGCTTCCGGAAGTCCTTTCTCGAGGTTAACCTCAACATAAATACGAGCGCAGGTAAATTGATCCCCTTTCGGCTCCACACTGTCCAGGAAACACCCAAGCTTATTTCCAATGTCCTTCAGAGATCCTTTCCCCCAAAGATGCAAGGGAAGATGAGGCAGCCTAACCCAAACAGGGGCTGCGTTGATCTTAGCTCCGGGATTGAACTCAAGATTCCAGGGGGCTAAGAACAACCCCCTCGACCCCATGAAATAGGGTCCAGATCTGAAAACTAGATCATGGTCCTCTTTCCTTGAGAAGCTGAAGACAAAAAAACCCTTGCCTACTGCACACAGAGAAATGATTCCATGCATCAGCGGCTTCCAACGGTCTTCCATCCATGCCTCCACCGTTTTGGGGCTAGGCCATAACCCTGTAAACTTTTCGATGAGGGCCTTTTCTACTAGAAGGAGGGCAAATCTGCTAGGCTCCTCTGGAGATAGTTCCAGAGAAGGGATCTCCTCCATCTTCTTAACAAACTTAGACGAGAGAGAAGGCTCGGCTTTAGGTCCTGCCGAACGGACTAACGCCTTGAAGGCTTCCAAAGGATCTTTTCCCATCTTAGCAATCGAATCTGGGGCCATCGTAGCAGGGCGACGGCCACCAGAGGACAAGAAGACGCTGTAGAATCGAGCAAGTCGCAGAGGCAAACCAAAACCACTGCTCCAAAACGCATGCAAAAACTTAGGAGAACGTAGGAGAAACGCTCTGAAAAACACCGATCCGCGGCCCTGTATGCAGGGGAACCCTGACCGGCTGTGAAGATCCGCGCCCCTGCAATCGAAAAACCAGAGCGGAGGCGACTAGGGTTTTGGCCCTAGCCGCATTGAAATTCCGTCTCTCTTCATTCACCAAGTTGAAGATAAAGGAATTACTAACATGCTAACCAAATTTAATTCTCATATTATGAATTTGAAAATAGTCATTAATCAACAAAGCTTCTGAACTATTATCATAATTACATAAATTTAATTCTCGTATTCTGAATTTGAAAATAGTCATTAATCAACAAAGCTTTAGCTTTGAGGAATTCAGATTCTTCTAATATGTTAATACGGTTGATGCAATTATAAAACTATTATTATCTTATATTATCATCATTACTATTATCTTATATTTAAATATAAAATCTAAAACTAAAACATTTATGAACTATTATCATAATTACATAAATTAAATTTTTATATCAAAATTTACCTCGCTAATTTAGTTATTTTAAATAACTATAAAATAAACTAATAATTTTAAATAAATTTAGAATAAAATGATTTTCCATAACTATACAATAAACTAGTGATTTTCTATAACTATAGAATAAACTAGTGATTTTACCTTCTTGATAGTCCAGATGAGAGTACTCCCTACCACCTCCGCCCCACACTATACAGTAATGCATTGAATGGTATTGTACATATGGTCAAATCCGGTCTGATTAAATATTTAGCCAATAGTTTGATAGATAAAGGATTTTTTAATATTATTTTTTGAATTCTAGCTTAATTTAGGAATGAAAATATAAATGTGTTAACTAATATGAAGTCAATATTGATTGATTCTTAATGTAAAAATTATGTATAAATAATAATAAAAAAGTTTATAAATAAAATCAAACGGAAAAAATTAGGTATAAAGTTAATATTGATTGCTTCCTATGTTTAACGTAGATATAAAAATGATGTATAAATAATCAAAACAAGTGGAAAGGTATAAAAATGATGTATAAATAATGAAAATAGAAGGTATAAAAATGATGTATAAATAAAAATAAAATAAAATAAATGATGTATAAATAATAAGAAAAGGAAAAAATTAGGTATAAATAAAAACATATCTAAAAAGCTTTAATAATTAGGTTTAAATAAAAAAGGGAAAAATGACTATGCCAGCCTGTATGAATTTCAAAATTTAATTACAAGTCAATATTGATTGATTCCTAAGGTAAAATTATGTATAAATAATCCAAACAAAAGGTATAAAAATAATGTATAAATAAAAACAAACTTAAATACTTAGGTATAAAGTCAATAGTGATTGATTCCTATATTTAACGTAGATATAAAAATTATATATAAATAATCAAAACAAAAGGTATAAAATTATGTATAAAAAAAAAAAATACTATGTATAAATAAAAACAAAAGGAAAAAATTAGGTATAAATAAAAACATATCGAAAAAGCTTTAAGAATTAGGTATAAATAAAAAATAAGAAAACGGAAAAAAGCTGTAACGGTACTATGCATTGGAAAACGTGCAAGAATATGCCAATTGTAAGCGGATTTCAAAAACAGGTAAACTTGTATGTATATAGAAAATCCATTAACATGATTGTTATGAGAAGCTGCGTTTAGTGCCTGGGAGGGAGAAGAAAACTGGTGGAAGAAAACCTGAGAGGAGCTGGGTTCTTTTTTCTCCCTGGGGAAGAAAATTAAAGACCAGCGATATTTGTGAGGTTAGTTGGTGGAAAAATACTGGAGAGAAGCTGTATTTCTTTCCTGGAGCAGAAAGTTCAGCAACATTTGAAAAACGGGAGCAGAAAATCAAAGTTCAGCAACATTTGTGAGGTTAGAGGTTCTATGGCAGAAGAAAACTGGAGAGCAGCGGCAAGAAATGTTTGGTGTTTGATGGATTTGTGTTTGGTTTAGGGTTTTTCTTTTCTTTGATTTTGAGCATGGCCATGCTTTTTGTTTTCCATTCTGTTTGTGGTTGCATTTTTTCATTTGGGTCTGGTTTTTTTGTTGTCTGGTCCGGTTGTATTTGTTTTTATTTTTTATTTAATTGTTATTTTTTGAATTGTATATTTTTATTTGAGTCTGGTTCCTTTGTATGGTCCGCTGGAGTGGAGAGGGTGGAAGATTTTGTTGCTGGAAAAAAAATGAGATGGAGAATGTCTGGTCTGTTGGAATGGAGAGGGAAGATAATCTTGCAGAGAACACAAAAGGAGTTTGATGGATGAACACCAGTAAGGGTTGAGAAGGTTTTTATGTTTTATTTTTTAATTTAAATGGGAAGATTATCTTGCTAGAGCAATACGTCTTGCTATTTTTTATTAGCATTTAGTATGTTCTATTTTGTCTAGCAGCACAGACGTTTTCAAGACCAATGCACAGAAAAAAAGCAGAGACGAAGAGGGTTAATCAAGCACAGAAAACGCAGATGCAGAGGGTTTTGGCCATTGCAGGTGAGCTTTCTTGTTGGGATTAGTCTTATTTATCCTACCCTAGGAAGTAGTTTTACTTATTAATACTGTTTTCTATAGGAAGTAGTTTTACTTATTAATACTGTTTTCTATTTTTATTTGGTTGGTTTTAGATCACAACTAGATAGGCCATTCATTTGATTTATGATGGTTTTTATTTTTATTTTTATTTATATTTCAATTCCATGTTAACCTTTTGAAAATAACTGAAATAGCATAAGACCATCTCAAACTCAAATTAAACAGTTAGGGTCTGTTTAATAATAATAATAATAGAATTTGCATCTGTAGTAGTTTTTTTTTTCTTCTGTCATTTAAATTGATCAATTCCATATAGTTAAATGGATCAATTCCATATAGTGTTTAAATTCTGAACATGATATAGTATTTATATTCTGAATAAATGGATCAACTCCATATAGTTAAATGGATTAATTCCATATAGTGTTTAAATTCTGAATATGATATAGTTTTAATATTTTGAATACCTTGTGTAGGGTTTATAATGTTTATGTTTGAGGATATGTGATGGGTTTTTTAATTTTTACTTATATTTACATTCTGAGGCTTATGGGTTTTGTTATTCATTAGGTTATGTTTTTACATTGCTTTTCAATACAAATATATAGGTGGTAGCATAAAACCATCTTAACCTTAACCTCAAATGTACGAGAGAATAATGTTATGGGTATGTTTAATATTATTAGAGTTTGCATCTGCATTAATTAGTTTTTTCTTTCTTTCTTTCTGACATTTGATTTAAATGGATCAATTCCATATAGTGTTTATATTCTGAATATGTTGTTTAGGGTTTGTATTTTCTTAATTTGACACTGTTTGTCAATTCAAATTCAAGTGCATACATATAGTTAATAGGTGATGAATAGTCTCAAGCAGATTGATAGATATGGGCTTGTAAGGATGGTTGAAACAATCTATTGAAAATAATATATTTTTTGGTGGTCTCTTGAGGTTTTCTTCCATTGCTTGGTGGTTTCCTCTTACTTTGTCTTGTTTTGCTATATCTCATTTCTTTCCTGTCTAGATTTACCGGCCCTCACTTCTTTCCCTATATCTCATGGCCTACTTTGTCTTGATTTACTATCTCTCATTTATTTCTTGTCTAGATTTACTGTCTCTCATTTCTTTCCGTAGATAGTAGGCCATTCCTAAATAAAACTTGGCAGAACCTTGTACTTGGAAGAGCAAATGGGAGATTGATAGGTGTCTATTGAATAGAACCAATTTTCTTACTAAGAAAAACTTGTGGGTTGGGTTTACTTAATAAAAAGCTTGTAAGTTGCTTATGTCATTGAAGTTTGGTTTTTCCAAGTGTGGTAATAGTAGTTTAATTTTTTCTCTTTTGGATAGTGCCTAGCCTTTGTTAGCCTTTGTTTGTGCAGAGTACTTTTTGCACTTTGACATCATGCTTCTTTCAATATATCTATCTTTTGTCTTGCTTTGAATTCAACCAAGGTAAAGAAACTTGTTTTTTGAATATTTTAAATTTGAGTGATTTTATGCTTTCTTTATGTATGTATCAATTACCCATTCATTTAATTTTAGTCTTTTTACTAAATTTATTATGTAATTATAGTGGTTTATGTTTTTATTTATTTATATTTTCTTGCTTATTTAATTTTAGTTTTAATCTTTTTGATAAATTTATTATGTAATTTTAATAGTTTATGTTTTTTTATTTATATGTATTACCAATTTATTACTTATTTAGTTTTTTATGTAATTTTAGTGGTTTATGTTTTTTATTTATATGAATTACTAATTTATTGCTTATTAGTTTTAATTATTTTTAATAAATTTATTATATAATTTCACTACTTTAAGTTTTATTTATATGAATTACTAAATAGTTTAATGCAACCACAACTTGTGATGCAACATGCTACTTTGCCATAATATACCTCACATCCAGTAACTTATCTCTTATAATCTGCTTCTTATTTCTTATAATTTGCTACTTAGTTATAATTTGCTTTTTCTTAAAGTAAATTGAGACAATTTGCCTCCTACATCTAAAAATATGCTTTAAAATTATTTTTATTTTTATTATTGAAAAATAAAATTTTACTGTAATTTTACATTTTGTTTGGGATGAAATAACTTTTCTCAATAGGCTTCTTAGTGTTTGATTGAGACAATTTTCCTCCTAGTTGATTGAGAAAGTGAAGTATATAATGGATTGGTTCTTACATTGTATATTTAACTATTTACTTTGGATAACACCTAAAAATATATTTTAATTTTTTATTATTATTTATTACTTAAAATAAAAATTGTATTACAATTTTAACATTATTTTTTTGAACAGGAGGAGATGGAGGAGATGGAGTGCATAGAAAGACTTCGACTTCCGCAAAAGTAGATGGAAAGTGCTATATAGTCTACTTTGATAAAGTAGATGAAAAGTGCTATATAGTGTAATTTGATAAAGGAAAACAAATGTAAAATGTGTCATTTGATAAAGGCAGGCAGCTATACAGTGTTGAATGGTGTTTTTGACAAAGAGTTTTGGGAAAATGTAAAATCACATACAGTGCATATCAATAAAATCATTATTATTTTTTTTGGGAAGGGGCAAGCCCTTTCCCACAGCTTTCAAGGATAGCTTAGGCCAAAGCTACCTTGGAAGAGTCTCTTTTGATTGTCTTTTTAATTTTTCAGTTTTGTATTTTGATAATATTTAATTTTATGTTTCTTTAAATAATAAATAATTTTTTTATTTCTAAATTTTAGATGAACTAAAAAATAACATGTTTTCACTTTACAAGTATATAATAAAATGTTTTTTTTTCTTCTCAAGAGTATATAATTTTTACATTTTTAAAATTCAATATTTTATTTCACCTTACAAGTATATAATTTACACTCATAAACCTTTTAAAAGGTTTCACATTTCAACATTTTTAGATTTCTGTATTTTCACAATTACTTTTCACAGATGTGTGTTCATTTTACACACTTTATAAATAAAATGTTTTTTTCTTTCTCAAAAGTATATGATTTTTACATTTTTAAAATTCAGTGTTTAATTTCACCTTACAAGTATGTAATTTACACTTTTAAACATTTTAAAAGTTTTCACATTTTAACCATTTTAAATTTATGATTTTCACAGTTATTTGTGCAACATTTTACTAGTAAATAATTTTCACATACATGTTTTCATTTTACAAAGATTGAACTTTCACACTTTTTACTTTATCTTATAAATTTTTACATTTTTAAAATTTAATGGTTTATTTCACCTTACAAGCATATAGTTTACTCTTAAACATTTTAAAAGTTTTCATATTTCAACCATTTTAAATTTATGGATTTTCACAGTTATTTGTGTAACATTCTACTAGTACATAATTTTCACAGAAATGTTTTCATTTTACAAAGATTAAATTTTCACCTTTTTTTAAATAAAATATTTTTTCCTTGTCAAAAGTATATAATTTTTTCATTTTTAAAATTCAATGTTTTATTTAACCTTACAAGTATATAAAATTGCACTCAAACATTTTAAAAGTTTTTCTCTTTTAAATTTTAAATTTTTTGATTTTCACAATTATTTGTTTAACATTTTACTAGTACATAATTATCACAGTTATTTGATGTTGTATTTCATTTTTTTAAATAATAAATAGATTTTTTTAGTTCTAAATTTTAAATTAATTAAAAAATAACATTTTTTTAGCTTTAAAAGGATATAATTTTCATATTTTTTAAATAAAATGTTTATTTCTTTCTCAAGAGTATACTATTTTTACATTTTTAAAATTTAATGTTTTATTTTATCTTACAATTGTATAATTTTCTCCCTTAAATGTTTTAATAGTTCTCACATTTCAACCATTTTAAATTTCTAATGTTTTCACATATTAGTTATTTGGGTAACATTTTACTAGTATATAATTTTTACTAAAATATTTCTTCCTTGTCAAAAGTATATAATTTTTTCATTTTTAAAATTCAATGTTTTATTTCACCTTACAAGTATATAATTTACACAACATTTTAAAAGTTTCTCATTTCAACTATTTTAAATTTTTTTATTTTCACAATTATTTGTTTAACAATTTATTAGGACATAATTATTACAGTTATTTGATGTTGTATTTCATTTTTTTAAATAATAAATAAATTTTTTTGGTTCTAAATTTTAAATTAATTAAAAAATAACATTTTTTTAGCTTTACAAGGATATAATTTTCATATTTTTTAAATAAAATGTTTATTTCTTTCTCGAGAATATATTATTTTTACATTTTTAAAGTTTAATGTTTTATTTTATCTTACAATTGTATAATTCTTATCTTACAAAGTTTAATGTTTATTTCTCCCTTAAATGTTTTAATAGTTCTCTCACATTTCAACCATTTTAAATTTCTAATGTTTTCACATATCAGTTATTTGGGTAACATTTTATTAGTATATAATTTTCACTTTCAAAAGTCAATGTTTATTGCACCTTTACAAGTATATAATTTTCACAAAATAATTTTTCTTTTTACAAGTATATAAATCTACAGTCATTTAAAATTCAGTTTTTTTTACAAGTTTATACATTTAAACCTTTTTGAAAGTTTTCATAAATTGTTGGTTTTTCACAAAATATTTTTTTTACTTTACAAATACAAGTATATAAATGATATCATTTAATTAATTTATATGAAATCAATGTTATCATAAGTTTAAAGAATTTTTTTTAATTAAAAATATATATTTTAAAATTAATTTTTACAAAAATCTTCAAAATTTAAAAATAACATGTAAAATTTATGAATAAAATTTAAATATAATGTCTCTTAATGTTGTTCATGTTATTGTTGTGTTTTGTAATGTTGTATTGTGTTTTGTTGTAATGTGTTGTGTGTATCTATTTACACACACATATGTGATATTTTATGTTGTATTAAATTAATTTAAGATCAATAAATTTAACATAAATATATTGATTTTTTTTTAATTTATCTCAATTTTAATATATTATTCTTTGAAATATTTTGATCATTCAACTTTGTATGTTAAATTATCAACAAATTTTAAAAGGAATTTATAATTTTTACAACTTTAATATTATGATGCATTAATTTAACATATCTTTTATTAAATTTATTTTTATTTTATATATTTATAAGTTATTTGAAATATTTTGCAATTTTATTGAGAAAACATAATGAATTTATAATTTTTGCTATTTTATTATTTACATTAAATCAATAATTTTGTAATTTAATTATTACAACAAATCAGTATGTTGCATTAAGTTTTAACATAAAATTTATATTTATTTTATTTATTTTCGTACATTTTCCTAAAAAAACATTTGCCAATTTACAAAGTGTATATACAAATTATACAGTGTAAGTTAAACGATCCATTAAATTTATTATGGTTTTGTATTTTAATAACTTTATTGATACAACAAAATGTTTATGCAGCCAAAGATAAATACTGTATGTTGTATGTTTATGTTGTATTAAATGATAATTTAATCTCAATATATTGTATGTTGTATTTTGTTAATAAAATTTTATAATTTTTTGTAATTTATTTATTACAACAAATAAGTGTATTTTAATATTGTATGTTGCATTAAGTTTTAACATTTCAAACATTTTCTTAGAAAACATTTGCCAATTTACAAAATGTATATACAAATTGTACTAGTGTATATTAAATGATCAATTAAATTTATTATGGATTTGTATTTTTAGCAATTTTATTGATACAACAAAATGTTTACACAGCCACAGATCAATACATTTAACACTATATGTTGTATTAAATGATCATTAAATTTCAATATTTTAACAATATTAAATCGTTAATATGATTTTGATCATTCAACTTTGTATGTTTGAATTATCAACAAACAACTTTAATATGATTTTGATCATTTAACTTTGTAGGTTAAATTATCATCAAACTTTAAAATGAATTTGTAATTTTTATAACTTTATTATTACCCACAACACATATACTTGAGCTATATTTTATGTTGTATTAAATTAATTTAAGATCAATAAAACAATAAATTTAACATAATTTTTTTAAATTTATATATATATATATATATGAGCTCTTTGAAATATTTTGCAGCTTTTTTAAGAAAATATAAAGTATTTTAATCTTGTATATTAAATGATCAATTTAACATAATTTTTTTAAATTTATATATATATATATATGAGCTCTTTGAAATATTTTGCAACTTTTTAAAGAAAATATAAAGTATTTTAATCTTGTATTTTAATTTTTTTAAATATATATATATATATATATATATGAGCTCTTTGAAATATTTTGCAACTTTTTAAAGAAAATATAAAGTATTTTAATCTTGTATGATAAATGATCAATCAATTTTAATATAAATTTATAATTTTTGCAATTTTATTATAACATTAAGGTAATAAATTTTAGTACTGTATGTTGTATTTTGTTAATATAAATATATAATTTTTTGTAATTTAATTATTACGACAAATCAGTGTATTTTACTATTGTATGTTGCATTAAGTTTTAACATAAAATTTAATTTTTCTTTGATTTATTTATATACATTTTCTTAGAAAACATTTGTCAATTTACAAAATGTCTATACAAATTGTACTAGTGTATGTTAAATGATCAATTAAATTTAATATGGATTTATATTTTTAACAACTTTTTTTTTTCAAGAGGAAAAAATCAGTCCTTGGTATTCTTAATTAAGAATCAAAGGGCCTTTTAACAGCCTCCCATAAGTGGGGTACAACATCCAGATATACATCATATAGTGCGAATCATGTCGAATAGCAACTGGGGGGAAGGGGATAAAAAGACAAGTGTCCCATCAGTAATTTGCCTCATCATAATGAAGATCAACCATCATCATTCCCATCTATCAGGAGACATGGGACCAGTACTGCAGTCCAAAGGAGCACTCAGTTAAATCTATGGTGTATATCAGATAAGCTGGGATTAAACCCAATATACACTCAGAAAAGCTGATATGTGTCACTATGGACCAAATTGTCGCTCCAAAATTCAAAATAATATCCAAAACCAGGGGAATACATGAGTGCTTGTTTGGAAAGACGGTCTGCAATCCCATTGTATTCTCGATAAATGTGAATGATGGAGAGATCAGTAAAACTTTCAAGAAGCTGAAGTGATTCCCTACACCAGTGAAAGAGCTTTGGTGGGGAAAGTGCAGATATACCATTTGCCCAGTTTATAATGACCTGAGAGTCACCAAAAATGTGGGTCAATGGTAAACCCATCATTTGGGATGTGTGCAGAACTGCCCAGAGTCCAAGAAGTTCTGCTTTAGTATTAGACCCCCTTCCAACCCCCAGCGCAAATTCAAAACGATGATTCACATTGAGGTAGATACAGTATCCAATGCCTGCTGTAGTAGAATTCGCAGCACTATCAAAATACCCATATGGATATATCATATGTGGTTTATGCCCAATCCTTTTGTCAGATTTCTTTTTCCTACCATTAGTGACTGACTGTGAGGTAATGACATGGAATGCATTAACAATCTGCTACACCACAGCCCATATATTAACCTTGATATCCTCAAAGATCGCACGATTGCGGGCCTTCCAAACAGACCAAATCGCGAGGTGAGGAATGTAGAAGTGTGCTGTACTGCAATGGTATAATGAAGCCCAATGCTCAAAGAAAGCCAAAATAGATTCTGTAGCTGTGGGAATGCTAATCTGTAATTGATCACATACATCCCCCAATATATCTCTCCATATCGGGCAACAAATAAAAATATGATGAACAGACTCATCGAAAGCACAACACATGGAGCAAATGCCAGGGCCAATTTTGCCCTTCTTCTGTAAATTGTCCCAAGTCAGAATTTTATTATTTATAGTCAGCCATGTGAAGCAACCAATCTTCCTTGGGAGACGATTTGTCCAAAGAGTATCATAAAGTCTGCTGCCCAGGTCAGGCTAGATGGTATTGATAATATATTCATAAACTTTTTCAGCCGTAACCAATCCCTTATTCTTATCATAATTCCAGATCAGAGAATCAGGTGCATTTGTAAGTCTGATGCCATTCAGGTCCAGACATCTAATATATGCATTCCATATGTTTTTCCATTCACCATCAAGATAGAGATCATCGGCAGTATACTAGTAATGTTGAGCATTAGATAATATATTGTGTGCCAGTGCCAGAGAGGTTATACCCAGATCCTCCAGATACGATTTAAGTTCATCAGGAAAGGTAAATGACTCAGAGTTACCAATCACAGGGTCAGTACCAATCAGAATGTCATTGCCATTTCCCACGAGCCATGTAAGGTGCGGTCCCATCCAAGGAAGGGTTTGGATAAACCCCCTCCATATAATCGAAACACCCCTCGTACATAATTTTTTCTCTCTAATCCAAGAAGTGACAGAAGACAGCTTCAGATATTTTGAGATAATGACCCGATGCCAAAGACCATCACTGAAAAGAACTCTCCAAAAAGTCTTAAGTCGGAGAGAAATACTAAACCAGTGTAAATTTTTAATTCCCCAGCCCTTATGTTTCTTTGGCAGTGATAAGGCAGACCAGCTAGCAAGATGATATTTATGAGACTGACCATGTGATCCCCATAGGAAAGTAAAAATGATACTTCTCAGCTTCTGTATGATTGAGACCGGCAGGGGGGCTAAACCCATCCAATACACAGGAATGCTAGAGAGTACTGCTTGAATCAAAACCAATCTACCTCCCAGTGATAGTAGCTTATGTGACCATAAACATATTTTCTTTTCAAACTTTTTGATAAGCCAATACCAATCCTTTGTCCTATATCCAAGAGGTTTAAGGAAAATACCAAGATATTTGAAGCCCAAATCAAGGGGAGATAGTTTGTATGGGACCACACCCGAGAGATTAAGGAGCTCAGGAGCAGGTATACAGTTGTGCAGAAAAACAGATTTATCCAGACTAATAGACATACCTGAGGCTTTACAAAAAGTATCCAGAATCACATCAAATGCAGCCCATTCATGCAGAGTTCCAGTACCCAAAAGGATAACATCATCAACGAATAGAAGATGTGATAGGGCAAGAGACTGGGTGATTTTTACTCCATGGATCAGGCCACGACTATGAGCATCAGAAATTAACAAGCTGAGGCCCTCAATGACCAGAATGAAAAGCAGAGGCGAAAGAGGGCATCCCTGACGAATACCACGAGAGGCCGAGAAAAAATTTGTGGGAGTACCATTGATAAGTACAGCAAAATTAGCAGATGTGATACAGCCCATTATCCAGTTGACAGTTTGAAGAGGAGTATCGATCTGAATCAGGATAAGGCGAATAAAGGTCCAATTAACCCTGTCAAATGCCTTAATGAGATCCAGCTTGATAATGAAAGCACAAAGATTCTTAGATTTAATGGAGTGAAGAGATTCTTGAACAATGCCAATGGGGTCCACGATCTGGCGGTTTTTGAGAAACCCATATTGTTCTTGAGAAATACCCGAATCCAGGAAGGGCTTGATTCTGACAGCAATGACTTTTGCGATGAGTTTGTATAAGAGATTGCAGAGAGAAATGGGTCTGTAGTCAGCAAAAGTCTGCGGCTTATCCAGTTTGGGAATAAGGGTCGGCTTATCCAGTTTGGGAATAAGGGTGATGAAAGTGGAATTCAGTGAATGAGGAATGAAACCAGAGACCTTTGTCTGATCGATAGCAGATAAAAGATCCCGCCCCATAAGATCAAAGAAATGAAGGTAAAACTCAACTGGCCATCCATCCGGACCAGGACTCCTATCTTCTTTGAAAGACTTAAGAGCATAATCAATTTCCCCAAGAGAAACCTCACAGGTAAGGTCCTCAGCCCTTTCTACAGGAATCATCCTAGGGTAGAGAAGGATGACCTTAAGTTGCTGATAGAGACAAGTACCCCCATCATCATTGAAGATGTGTGCAAAATGAGATTCTCCCAGAGCTTTGAGTGATGAAGCATCCTCAACTGACAAACCCGACTCATCTAGGAGTGACCAAATAGTATTCTGGTTACGACGACCAGAAGCAAGCATATGGAAATATTTCGTGTTTGAGTCACCCTCCAGATTCCATTTGGTTCTACTCTTGAGTTGCCAGGAGAGAAGGGAATGATCCAGAATCAACTTCCTTTTGGATCTGAGATGGGTGAGAAGATCCAAATCTTTATAAGATAAAATGCCACTAAAGTAGCCAGCCAGGAGAGAGGAGATGGAGGTTTCAATGTGATTCAGGTCCTCATCCATATGGGATTGTTTATCCTTGATCCAATGCTTAGCTTCAGATTTGAGAGTGCGCAACTTAAGAAGAAGGGAATCCAGATCAGAATCAGAGACAGATTGATGCCAATAGGAAGGGACCCAATCCACAAACTGCTGATCATTAAGCCAAGATCTATTAAACTTAAACGGGTAATTGTAGGAGGTACAATGTTTGTCCCATTCAAAGATAATAGGATAGTGGTCAGAAATATCGGAGCAGTGGGTCCAGACACGATGGATCCCAATACTGGGGATCAGGGAACCCGAGATTAGAAAGCGGTCTAGTCTTTTACTTATGCCATCAATACCCGCCCGTCCATTACGCCACGTAGGATACAACAAAATGTTTACCCAGCCACAATCAATACATTTTAACACTATATATTGTATTAAATGATAATTAAATTTCAATGTATTTTAATAACATATTTTAACAATATTAAATGATCAATACATTTGTGAATTTTTTGTTTGATTTATTTTTATGTATATATCTATTTTTTTGAAATTTTTGTAATTTGAATGATTTATAAATTTCAAGTATGTTAAATTATCAACAAATTTTAAAATGAATTTATAATTTTTACAACTTTATTATTACTAATAACACATACACTCGAGCTATATTTGATGTTGCATTAAATTAATTTAAGATTAATAAATTTAACATAATTTTTTTTATTTATCTTTATTTTTATATTTATGAATTATTTGAAAAACTTTTCAACTTTATTGAAAAAACATGATGCATTTTAATTTTGTATAATAAATGATCAACCAATTTTAATATGAATTTGCAATTTTATTATCATATAAAATCAATAAATTTTAGTGTTGTATATTGTATTTTGTTAATATAAATTTATAATTTTTTGTAATTTAATTATTACATCAGTGTATTTTAATAATGTATGTTGCAAGTTTATTGTATCACTACATGTTAAATGATCAGTTAAATTTAATATGGGTTTGTATTTTTAACAACTTTATTAATACAACAAAATGTTTAAATCAATACTTTTTAATTCTCTGTGTTGTATTAAATGATCATTAAATTTCAATATATTTTAACAATATATGTTATATTAAATGACCAATAAATTTGTCAATTTTTTGTTTGATATATATATATATATATATATATATATATATATATGTTTGTTTTTTTATTTTTTTTGCAATTTTAATGATTTATAAATTTTAACTATTGTGTATTTGCATTAATTGAACCATAACTTCAATATGATTTTGATCATTCAACTTTGTATGTTAAATTATCAACAAATTTTAAAATAAATTTATAATTTCTACAACTTTGTTATTACCATCCACATATATACTTGGGCCATATTTTATGTTGCATTAAATTAATTTAAGATCAATAAATTTAACATAATTTTTTTTTAATTTATCTTTATTTTTATATATATAAGTTCTTTGAAATATTTTACAACTTTATTGAGAAAACATAATGCATTTTAATCTTGTATAATAAATGACCAACCAATTTTAATATGAATTTATAAATTTTGCAATTTTATTGTTACATTAAATCAAAAAAATTTAGTATTGTATGTTGTATTTTGTTAATATAAATTTATAATTTTTTGTAATTTAATTATTACAACAATTCAGCGTATTTTAATATCGTATGTTATATCATTCCAGAGCCTGTGTAGGAGTTTTCACCCCTCCGCATATTGGTCTCAGGCTCATTTTGACGGCCATGTCTCGCCAGTGTAGTACTCTCAGGTGAGCCCATTCGGGGCGAGCGAAATCCCAGAGGATTATGAACCGCACATTTTTGGTCGTGTTCGGGTTCTGGTAGAGAATAAGGTTTTGAACAGAAAACTTTTGACAGGGGAGGATGGTAGTCATATCAACCACTACTGGATGGTAAAAAACATGCTTTGTAACTTAGCAGAAGATATGCTTAGCAATTGGGCTGAAGCTAGAAGGGCGGTCCATTCCATGAAAATGAAAATTGCTGAGATCGATGCTCAGCTGACCGAATTGGACAAAACCTTCTCCTGGAAAGGCACAGCTAGTATTTCTAGCTTAAACATCCAAAAGTCAGGGTGGGAAGCACAGGGTGGCGGAGCTAGTGGAAGTGAAACAGGCGGGCGTGCCATCACCAGTCTAGGGGGAAGTGGTTTCTCCTCCAAGTCGCCTCGGGCTAAAACATTTCAGGTGCCTTCTCCTGTGGAACCCCTCTCCAAACGACTGAAGGAATCGCCTTCTCTGCAGGCCGGTCATCTTCCATCGCTGTCTCTTGTTCCAATGGCGGCCACAAACTTGTCCATTATGTCGCAGGAGGAGCGATGGGCATGCCCCATCACTGAAGATCCCCCCTCTACTTAATGCGTGCTCTGAACAAGTCTCTTTCAGGATTTGCTTCATGCAGGCCTTTAGATATCGTCTATGTTTTTATATTTAAGTTTTACTTAATGTCTCTTTCTGGTTCTAGTGGGGCTCAGCTGGTTATGCAACTCAATTTCCCTACATAACGATCTTGAATAGTTTTTACAGTTTTGTTCAGTGTCAGTATGCTTCCAAACAGACATGTATCTTATTTTTTGGAAATGGCTCTGAAAGAGGCACAGTCTCCTTCAACCTTTGTCAATCATGAGTTTTTTGATGTAATTTTTGCCTCTGTAATATAATTTTCTGTGCAGCTTACAAAAAAAAATATCGTATGTTTTTTTTGTTGTTGGTAAGTTGCACATATCTATTAAAAAACAAAGGCAAAATATACAAAAGTCATCCTGGCCAAAGGAGGTCTTAGAAGGTGAAGTAACCCCCAAGCCTCTCAAAAATTGAGGGTCGTCTATGAAAACCAACGACAAGAATGTTCATGACGTTGGGCTTTGCCTCTACCCGAGCTTGCTTGTCTCGACGTTTCTCTCTGGCGCAATATGATAACTAGGCTGAACCTCACCTTCTTGAAATTAACGGGCTAAGGATTGTTGATAAAAACTAACCAAATAAAGGCTGAACTTCCAGATGCACGGAGAACCCAGAAATGCTCAGAGTCGAGATGAACCTAACCAAAAAGTCAAAATAGTTCGCCATGGTGCTCATATCCTTCTTCCGATCGGTCATGGTACCTTCACACATTGAATTTCTCTGTAGAGCTATGAAAGCTGGGAGGAATACTGGTCGTCACCAAACTACGTCGCAGGTGCCGAAGTGACATGCAAAGCTTCTTCCACGCGCGATGGATGTCGAAGGTTCTGGGGCCTCATGATGCTGAGGTTGATAGATGGGCCGGACTCATGATGCTCGCCATGCGGTAGGTGCAAAGGTCGAGGAGCGGCATGTCGTCGGTTGTTGGATCTGTCATCTGCATCCGGGAATTTTAATACCGTATGTCGCATTAAGTTTTAACATGAAATTTAATTTTTATTTGAAACATTTGCCAGTTTACAAAATGCCTATACAAATTGTACCAGTGTATGTTAAATGATCAATTAAATTTAATATGAGTTGTATTTTTAACGACTTTATTGATACAACAAAATGTTTACGCAGCCACATAGATCAATACATTTTAACACTATATGTTGTATTTAATGATCATTAAATTTCAATATATTTTAACGATATATGTTGTATTAAATGATCAATAATTTGTAACTCTTTTGTTTGATTTATTTCTATATTATATATCTATGTTTTTGAATTTTTTTACAATTTAATGATTTATAAATTTTAAGCATCGTGTATTTGCATTAATCGATCCATAACTTTAATATGAATTTGCAACTTTATTGGTACACTAAAATGAAATTGTTATAGAACAAGTACATATGGGCATGTAATATTGTTTGTTTTATTAAATTATTTTAAGACCAATAAATGTAAACTTTGTAATTTTTTATTTGATTTATTTTAGTTATTCATGATATAGAACTCTATAATTTAAGTTGTTGTTTGATATGTAATCAATGTGATTATAATTAAATTTGTAATTTTTTATTTGATTTATTTTAGTTATAAATAAGAAAGAACGATAAATTTTAAGATATTGTTTGATAATTTTAATTACAATTAATTTTTAATATAGCATGAAATTTATATATATATATATATTGGCTATTTTAATATGCAAAAAATAAATATTTTTGAATATATATTTATTAGAGAATAAAAAAATTTAAATAACTTGTCTGTTTTATAATCTTTGCTATAAATCAAATTTCTACCAATCAATCTTTGTATTGTTCATAATCTTTGCTACAAATCAAATTTATCTATTATTTGAAAATATAATATCGATAATAAAAAATATAATGATTGATGTAAAATTTTGATTTTCATTTAGTTTAGTAATAATATTATGTAATAACTTTGTTATTTTCATAAAATTTTGAAGTTCATTTACATTGTAGTTAAATTATAGAATAAGATTATCACTTGGGTCTCTTTACAGCGTTGTGGTTTCATTGGTCCTACATAGCTTTGGATCTTTGTATGGTTCATAATGATTGATGTAAAATTTTGATTTTTTTTTCGTTTAACAATAATATTATGTAATATCTTTGTTATTTTCATAAAATTTTAAAGTTTATTTACATTGTAGTTAAATTATAGAATAAGATTCTCACATGGGACTCTTTAGAGCGTTGTGGTTTCATTGGTCCTGGATATTGTATATTATGTAACATGGTGGGGAACATTTTTCAGTCACTTTGTAGCAGCCTTAATTGTTCGTGGCAGTGGGATTGCTCTAGTATTGTAGACAACCTAAAGAATTGGGTTAGGAAGCTTCATATGCCACTTGATGTTCCTTGTATTTTGATGTGGGAAGTGTATCGAGCTCGAAATGCTTTTGTATTTCAGAATATCCTAGTGCTGCATACTCATATACTTACAAATGTTTGTTCGTATTTGATTATACCTGATACCTTTGCAAAAAAGACGGCTCATAGGATCATTCGTCTACCTCTGGACTTGAATGGTGCTGTGGAGGCTTTTTTGACGGAGCAGAGAAGGACGATTGTTGTGGAGCAGGTATGGTCATTAGATTGGATATTCATCATGTATTTTGGCTACATATGGACGTTGGTTGTGGAATAAACACCAGATATGAGCTTCTGGCTTTGTGGGGACTACTGCATTTTGCCAGTAAAAAACACATATCATACTTGCAAGTGATGTGTGACTCAAGGGCTATTGTGGACTGGGGATCCATATTATTCACAGGGTGGAACTTGCACATTGGCTAAGACGTGTGATGGGACTCTTTGGTATTTTAAATGATATCCAATTCCATCATATTTACATGGAGTTTAACTCCTTGGCTGATGCTCTCTCAAAGCGGGCTATCGGGCTATCGGTTTGGGGGTTGGTATGATTATGTCGGAGGGAACTTTTGAGGGTCTCCAGGTGGAATCGGGCACTATGTATCTCCATTGATCTACTTTTTCTTTACTAGTCACATCAGTATTTTGTAGACATCACAGAATGAGCATTTTTTGTGTGCATATATGAGCATTTTTCTTTACTAGTCACATCAGTATTTTGTAGACATCACAGTATTTTGTAGACATCACAGAATGAGCATTTTTTTTGATTTCTGGTTGGATTTCAATGTTAGTATATTTGATATCATATTAGTAAGACATTTGAAGGACTGGGTTGAACTAAGCCATTGTGACTCTTTAGTCTATGTATGTAAGTACTGCCGATATTTTATGACATGAAAATAAGAATAAGTACATATCAGCATGTCATATTGTTTGTTGTATTAAATTATTTTAAGATCAATAAATGTTAAGATTTGTAATTTTTTATTTGTTTTATTTTAGTTATGAATGTAAAGATTTAAGATATAATTACAACAAATAAGTATATTTTAACATTGTATGTTGCATTAAATTGTGAATAAATGTTGACATAAAAGTTAATTTTTTATTTGATTTATTTTGATACAGTTTCTTGAAAAACTTTTCCAAGCTTACAAAATGTTTACACAAATTATAAGTATGTTAAATTGATCACTACAATTTAATATGGATTTGTAATTTTTACAACTTAATTAATACAACAAAATGATTATTTAGCCATAGATCAATACATTTTAACACTATATGTTGTATTAAATGATCAATAAATTGTAATATGAATTTGTGGATTTTTATTTGATTTATTTTTATACATATATCCATTTCTTTAGGAAAAATTTATAATTTTAATGGTATATAAATTTTAAACATGATATATTTGCATCAAGTGATCCATAACTTTTAATATGAATTCATTTGACATTTTTTTTTACTAGAAATAAAACTCATATTATATTCATAAAATATATTACATACTTCATATACTAAAGAAGTTTAGCATTTTTGTCTCTTTAAAAATAAAAAATAAAAACTGTCTTAAAAAGTTATAAAGCACTCATCTCAAAATTTAAAACCAAAAATCATAAGATCCAACAAAATATGAATCAAAATATGAATGTATGAAATCATTTAACATACACTCTTACAATTTCTGTAAATATTTTGTAAGCTTGCAAAAGTTTTCCAAGTAAAATTTAATATGGATTTTAATTTTTACACCTTTATTAATACAACAAAATGATTACTTCCATAGATCAATACATTTTAACACTATATGTTGTATTGAATGATCAATAAATTGTAATATGAATTTGTGATTTTTTATTTGATTTATATTTATACATATATTTTTTTCTTTGAATTTTTTTTGCTATTTTAATGGTTTAGAAGGCGTCTCTGATTCTGCTGTGAGTGCTGGTTTACTATCTTTTATTCCTTCTCTAATCTCTGATGAGCTTAATGCAGGTTTAGTGAAATCATTTACAGAACAAGAAATTGTTGATGTAATATGGGTCATGGAACCAATCAAAGACCTTGGGCCAGATGACTTTTCCATCCATTTCTACAAAGCTTGATGGCATATTATCAAGTCAGACCTTTCCAAAATGATCTCTGCCTTCCTAAAAAAAGCTAAAGTTGGAGGGAGAACAAATTATACTTTCCTTGCTCTAATTCCTAAGGAACCAAATCCAAAAACTTTCAATAGATTTAGACCAATTTCGCTCTGCAATGCCTCTTATAAAATTATGGCCAAACCCCTAGCCAACAGACTCAAGCCCTTGTTGGGGATGTTAATCTCTCCTCTCCAGGGGGGTTTTGTTAAAGGAAGGCACCTTATTGACAATGTGATTCAAGTTCAAGAAGAACTGCATTCCAGCTTCTGAAGGAAGGAGAAATGAATGATTATCAAACTTGACATGAAAAATCCTTTGATCAAGAAAATCTCTCTTTCCTCTATCATGTTATTCATTCATTTGGATTCAGTGGAGAATTTGTTAGCTTGATTAAAGCCTGCACAAATAGGCCTTGGATTGCCCCTTTGGTTAATGGGAGATCATCAAACTTCTTCCAAGCCACTAGAGGACTTTGCCAAGGGTGCCCTTTGTCACCTTTCCTATACATATTGATGGCTAAATCTTTAAGTAGGAAACTCTTTGCTGAAATGTTTGCGGGTATTATTCCAGACATAAAAGAAGGTAGAGGTGTGGATTCTATCAATCATGCCCTTTTCGTCGATGAATCTCTTCTTCTCGGAGGGGCTTCGATTATCATTGCTCGGGCTTTTCATGGAGCTCTCCAAAATTTCTGTCAAAGTTAAGGAGCTTTGATCAATAAAAGAAAGAGTGTTGTTTTTTGTTGGAATGTAGATCAGCAAACAAATCAGCAAATTGCTAGTTCATTGGGCTTTCCCAGTTTTGAAAAGTGGGATAAGATCAATTACTTGGGCCACTTGTTAACCTTGGGACCCGGTCCTCCCTTGCTTTGGATGGAAGTTATTAGTAAAATAAAAGCCAAAACAGTCTCTTGGGGCGACTACTGGCTAACATTGGCTGGAAAGATGGTTCTTATTAAGGCGGTTCTTAAAGCTCTGCCATTATTTCAATCCTCATTGCTTCTTGCGCCCAAATCCATCACTGCCCATATTTCCAAACTTATTCGGGACTTTCTATGGAATGGTGGAAAAGGTAGTCAGAATAAGCTGCATTTGGTTGGTTGGGATACCCTTAAAAGACCTATTTCAAAAGCTGGGTTGCAAATTAGAGACCCCGGATTGGCTAATCTAGCTTTGGGTGGAAAACTTATTTGGCAAATGATTGCCGCGAAAAAAATCACCCGGTTAGCAAGATTCTTCGGAGGAAATATCTAAATGGATGTTCAATGATAAATTTAAAATCAACTAATACTCCCCCTGGAACTGCAATATGGAACTTGTGTAGAAAAGGAATTGATCATATTTATCAACAGATTTACAGAATCCCTGGTAATGGGATGAAAATATTATTATGGGAAGACAACATTTTTGGTAACCCTCCTCTTTCTACTTTAAACCCGTTAAGTGAGATAAAATCTTGGTTATTATAAAAAAGGTATTCTTAAGCTTGTAGATATCTACCTTTGGGATGGAAATGGAAATTGGGTTGGTTGGGCTCTTCAGGAGATTCCAGAGCCTCTTCGACTCCAACATAAATTGTTGATTTTAGCTCTTTCATGCTTGACACCTGTCCATCGATCATCAAAAGGATAAATGGGGCTGGGTTCTGACAATAAATTACTCAATATCTCTTGGATTTTCTGTATTACAACCTCATTAATATTCATTCTTATCCCTGGATCTTTGGAAGTCTGTCTGGTCCTCATATAGCCTTCCAAAGGTTAATTTTTTTCCGTGGCTTCTCTTGCACAATAAGACTTTGACAGGAGATAATCTCTCTAAACATGGATTTCACAGCCCTTTTAGATGTAGCTTATGTTTTTCAGCAGCAAAAACAACATACCATTTATTTTTCAGCAGCAGAAACAACAGAGCATTTATTTTTCAACTGCGATTTCTCCCAGACAGTTTGGAATCTTGTTCTCGATGGATTGAATGTGATTGCTCCCTCTGAATTAGCAATCGTCCCATTATATGTTTCCTGGAATGATCGGATTTCTGTTTTGCAGGGGAAAAATGGAGAATGTAAAATACTCTGGCAATCAATCCCAAAATCTATTTGATGGGTTTTGTGGCTTGCTTGAAATGAATGTATTTTTAATGGCATCTCATCCTCTCCTAGAGATGTAGCAAGCAAAGTGAAATTGCTGATATGGAATCTGTCAGTAAGTCGAAAAATATTTCCTCTCTGTCTTTAGAACTTGTCGTATGGTTGGATGTTTCTTCTTCTACGTCTGAGAGAAATTCATTCTTCATCAAACCAATTCTTCCTCCTCCCTAGCATGTTAGGCTTTGTGCTGCTAACTTTCTTATGTGGTGGAAGAGCTTCGGCACTGCAACTATACTTTTCGATGGCATGTCCAAAGGTAATCTTGGAATTGTTGGTGCTAGTGGGGTGGTTTTTTCTCCGGACTATACAATCCAAACCTCTTTCAGTTGGGGTCTTCGAATCAACTCTAATAATATAGCCTTCTTAAAGCTTGTCAGATTGGAAAAGAGAAGGGATTTCAGACAGTTTGAATTTTTGGGGATTCTGATATTTTGATCAAAATGATAAATTCTAAAGATCAGTTTATCAATCCTTCCTTGAACAAAACTCTGTAGCTTATCCGAAATATTTTGAATGACTTTGTAAGGGTTTCTTCTTTCCATATCTTGTGAGAGTTGAATAATCATGCTGATTTGCTGGTGAATAAAGCATGTCAGTTTCCTCTCGGAAATATCAATATAATTATACAAAATTATTTAAATCATCATATTCAAAGGATATTAGTGACAAAGAATGAGGGGTTGATGCACAATCATGGACTCCTTTAAAGACATTTTAGATGCCACATAATACTGTAAAAACCTGAAAACTCTGTCTTTAGGTGACAATTAGGGGTACTTCCCTAACTTATTTGAAGATGAAGTAAAAAGATAAAAGATCGGTAATTGAATCAGCTTTCATGATATATAGCATTTATGCAGACAAAATGTGTGTAAATGATTATAAAATTAGTTTCCATGAAATTGGGTTTTCAAATTTTCAGCGCATCATAACATATAAGTTTGTGTGGGTGCGGCAATATATGAGGTAAATGATGTCAATTTGGGATAAAATCTTGCATACATCTAAAGGACATATGGGCCTAGTGCAACACTATTTATTTAGATTTTTTCATGAATTATTATTATTATTATTATTAATTAATGAAGTCATAAAATATTGAAATGAAAACGTTCTGTGCAGGTGCAACACTTTAGGAGAAAAAATTAATGAAATCCTTGATTTTTATATATAAGATTGTAGAGCTCTCTTGTCTAGGGCACCATATAGTTTTCTTGGGAAATGGTGATGGAAATCAAAAGTCATATAAAAAACAATCGATGTATCTATTTTCGAAAACTGGCGTGTCATTTAAAAAAATAATAATAAATAAATAAAACATATTTTTGAAGGAAAAATTTACATATTCAGAATCGTAAGATTGTACTCTACAATATTCTAAATTTTCATAAAAAAATATTGTCTGTCATAGCAAAACACGCCATCGAAACTAAACATATTGATAGAGTTCTAAAAGACAAGCAATAGCCCTGATTTATTTTTCCTAGCCAATATGTTCGGTAGTTCAAAGCTATTTCTGAACATAATGCCAAACCTTATTCCCGTCGATCTTTTTAAATTTAAAAAAACGCATATGTGCTATATCACATATGCTTAGTTCAACCTAGTCCTTCAAATGTCTTACTAATATGATATCACATATACTAACATTGAAATCCAACCAGAAATCAAACTAGCATAGGATACAAGGTATCAGTCCCATAATCATCTGCATATATGGACACAAAAAATGCTTATTCTATGTCTACAAAAAACTGATGTGACTAGTAAAAAAAAGGTAGATCAATGGAGATACAGAGTGCCCAATTCCACCTAGAGACCCTCAAAAGTTTTCTCCGAGATAATCATACCAACCCCCAAACCGATAGCCCGCTTTGAGAGAGCATCAACCAAGGAGTTAAACTCCTTGTAAATATGATGGACTTGGAGAGCATTGAAAATACCAAAGAGTCCCTTCACGTGTCTTAGCCAATGTGCAAGTTCCACCATGTGAATAATATGGATCCCCAGTCCACAATAGCCCTTGAGCCACCCATCACCTGCAAGTATGGTATGTGTATTTTACTAGCAAAATGTAGTAGTCCCCACAAAGCCAGAAGCTCATTTCTGGTGTTTATTCCATAACCAACGTCCATATGTAGCCAAAATACACGATGAAGATCCAATCTAATGACCATACCTGCTCCACAATTATCGTCATTCTCTGCTCCATCAAAAAAACTACCATGACATCATTCAAGTCCAGCGGTAGACAAATGATCATATGAGCCGTCCTTTTTGCAAAGGTATCAAGTATAATCAAATACAAACAAACCTTTGTAAGTATACGAATATGTAGCACTGGGATATTCTGAAATACGAAAGCATTTCAAGCTTGACAGAGTTTCCACATCAAAATACAACATCAATTGACATATAAAGCTTCCTAACCCAATTCTTTAGGTTGTGTGCAACCACAACGCTGTGAAGAGTCCCAAGTGAGAATCTTATTCTATAATTTAACTACAACGTAAATAAACTTTAAAATTTTATGAAAATAACAAAGATATTACATAATATTATTGCTAAACGAAAATAAAATAAAAAATTTACATCAATCATTATATTTTTTATTACTGATATCATATTTTCAAATAATAGATAAATTTGATTTGTAGCAAAGATTATGAACCATACAAAGATCTAGAGCTGTGTAGGACCAATGAAACCACAATGCTGTAAAGAGATCAAGTGAAAATCTTATTCTATAATTTAACTACAATGTAAAATAAACTTTAAAATTTTATGAAAATAACAAAGTTATTACATAATATTATTGCTAAACTAAATGAAAATCAAAATTTTACATCAATCATTATATTTTTTATTATCGATATTATATTTTCAAATAATAGATAAATTTGATTTGTAACAAAGATTATGAACAATACAAAGATTTGATTGGTAGTAATTTGATTTATAGCAAAAATTATAAAAAAATTACAAGTTATTTAATTTTTTTTATTCTCTAATAAATATATATTCAAAAAGATTTTTTTCATGCTAAAAAAAGCCAAAAAAGCTTTAATTATAAATTTCATACAATATTAAAAATTAATTATAATTATCAAACAAGATCTTAAAATTTTATCGATCTTTATAATTTATAACTAAAATAAATCAAATAAAAAATTACAAATTTAATTATAATCAAATTGATAACATATCAAACAACAACTTAAATTATACAGTTCTATATCATTAATAACTAAAATAAATCAATTAAAAAATTACAAAGTTTTACATTTATTGATCTTCAAATAATTTAATACAACAAACAATATCACATGCCCATATGTATTTGTTTTATAACAATTTCATTTTAGTGTATCAATAAAGTTGCAAATTCATATTAAAGTAATGGATCGATTAATGTAAATACACAATGCTTAAAATTTATAAATCATTAAAATTGCAAAAAAATTCAAATATATATACAAACATAAAATTCACAATTTATTGATCATTTAATATAACATATATTGTTAAAATATATTAAAATTTAATGATCATTAAATACAACATATAGTGTTAAAATGTATTGATCTGTGGTTGGGTAAACATTTTGTTGTATAAATAAAGTTTTTAAAAATACAAACCCATATTAAATTTAATTGATCATTTAACATACACTCGTACAATTTGTATAGACATTTTGTAAACTAGCAAATGTTTTGTAAAAATATGTATGAAAATAAATCAAATAAAAATTAAATTTCATGTTAAAACTTAATACAACATATGATATTAAAATGTCTGTATGCGGATGACAGATCCAGCGACCAACAACATGCCACTCCTCGGCCTTTGCACCTGCCGCGTGGCGAGCATCATAAGTCCGACCCGTCTATCAACCTCAACATCATGAAGCCCTAGAACCTTCGATGTCCATCGTGCATGGGAGAAGCTCTGCATGTCACTTCAACACTTGTGACGATATTCCTCCCAACTTTCATAGCTCTGCAGAGAAATTCAATGCACGCAAGTACCATGGCAAGCCGAAAGGAGGATATGAGCACCATGGTGAGCTATTTCGACATTTTGGTTAGGTTCAGCTTGGCTCTGAACGTTTTTGGGTTCTCTATGCGTTTGGAAGCTCTCTGTGTCTAGAATTTCGGCCTTTATTTGGTTAGTTTTTATTAGCAATCCTTAGCCCGTTAATTTCAGGAAGGTGAGGTTCATCTTGGTTATCATGTCATGCCAGAGAGAAACATCGAGACAGGCAAGCTTGGGCATAGGCAAAGCCCAACGTGGTTGTAGCTTACAAGTCTCGACCGACTATGAACCCCACATCTCTTTTTTGGGTCTGCATCCTCATGGAAACCTGAGAGGGGAGTCCTAAACCTAAAGTTAGCGACAGGTCAGAAAGGAAGCCAAATAAACCATTACTAGCTCATGAAAAAATGTTATGCAATTTAGTCGAGGACATGCTCAGCGACTGGTCTGATGCCTGTGACTCTTTCCTTGCCATAAAAACCAGAATTGTTGAGATTGATGCTCAGCTCACGACCATAGATAACTTGTTCGCCTAGAAGGGTACCGAAGGCATCTCAAGGCATGGTGGTTTGAGTGGACGTGCCCGTGATCGAGGAGAAGGAAACAATGGTAGTGCAACTGGGGGTATGGCTCTTGTTAGTCATGGGGGAGGTGGCAGTGGGAGTGCGACAAGATGCAGTGGGAGTGCGACAAGATGCACGACTACGGCTCCACTAGCTCTGCCTTTCCCCATCCCTTCGACAGTGGAGCCGCTCTTCAAGCACCTTGAGAAAATGACCAGCCAGAAACCTAAACAGCAACAGCAACCGTCTTAACAGGCTCCGGAAGCCGCTACCAACTCATCCAGCCCTTCACATGAAGAACAATGTGCCTACCCCATCATTGAAGAAATTCCACCAGCCTAATGTTTGAGCCTCCCAGCAACACAAAAGAACCTTCGTCCTATGTTTTTTTGTGCAAAAAGTGTCAAGCCTATCTATGGTTGTTTTTAAATTTGAACTTTGTATCTATGTCTATGTCTATGTCTCTGTCAGCTTTAAATTTGAATCTTGTAAGTATGTCTCAATCTCGATCCTCGACAAGTTCTTTTAGTCATGAACATTCTTGTCGTTGGTTTTCATAGACGACCCTCAGTTTTTGAGAGGCTTGGGGGTTGCTTCACCTCCTGAGACCTCCTTTGGCCAAGATGACTTTTGTATATTTTGCCTCTGTTTTTTAATAGATATGTGCAGATTACAAAAATAAACATACGATATTAAAATACACTAAATTGTTGTAATAATTAAATTTCAAAAAATTATAAATTTATATTAACAAAATACAACATACAATACTAAAATTTATTGATTTAATGTAAAAGTAAAATTGCAAAATCTATAAATTCACATTAAAATTGGTTGATCATTTATTATACAAAATTAAAATGCATTATGTTTTCTCAGTGAAGTTGTAAACTATTTCAAAGAACTCATATATATATATATATAAAGACAAATTTAAAAAAAAAATAATGTTAAATTTATTGATCTTAAATTAATTTAATGCAACATAAAATATGGTCCAAGTATATGTGTGGTTGGTAATCATAAAGTTGTAAAAATTATAAATTCATTTTAAAATTTGTTGATAATTTAACATACAAAGTTGAATGATCAAAATCATATTAAAGTTATAGATTCATTAATGCAAATCCACAATACTTAAAATTTATAAATCATTAAAAATGCAAAAAAATTCAATATATATATAAATAAAACAAACAAAACAATCACAAATTTATTGATCATTTAATATAATATATATTGTTAAAATATATTGAAATTTAATGATCATTTAATACAACATATAGTGTTAAAATGTATTGATTTAAACATTTTGTTGTATCAATAAAGTTGTTAAAAATATAAATCCATATTAAATTTAATTGATCATTTAACCATAAACTTGCAAATGTCTTCTAAGAAAATGTATGGAAATAAATCAAATAAAAATTAAATTTCATGTTAAGACTTAATGCAATATACAATATTAAAATATATTGATTGGTTGTAATAATTAAAATACAAAAAATTATAAATTCATATTAACTAAATACAACATATAATATTAAAATTTATTGATTTAATGTAATAATAAAATTGTAAAAATTATAAATTCATAGTAAAATTGGTTGATTATTTTTTATACAAAATTAAAATGCATCATGTTTTAATAAAGTTGAAAAGTATTTCTAAATATAAAAATAAAGATAGATCAAAAAAATTATGTTAAATTTATTAATCTTAAATTAATTTAATGCAACATAAAATATGGCCCAAGCATATTTGTTTGGTGATAATAAAGTCGTAAAAAGTATAAATTCATTTTAAATTTTGTTGAAAATTTAACATACAAAGTTGAATGATCAAAATTGTATTAATGCAAATATATAATGCTTAAAATGTATAAATCATTAAAATTACAAAAAATTTCGAAAATATAATATATATAGAAATAAATAAATAAAATTTAACATACAAAGTTGAATGATCAAAATTGTATTAATGCAAATATATAATGCTTAAAATGTATAAATCATTAAAATTACAAAAAATTTCGAAAATATAATATATATAGAAATAAATAAATAAAAAATCACAAATTTAATATAACATATATTGTTAAAATATATTAAAATTTAATGATCATTTAATGATGATGATGATGATGGTTAACGTCCCCTGAGACCAAATTTTGGTTTATCGGACCTAAATAAAAGAATTAATTTGTTTGCTTTAAAGTTATATTTCTATGCTCAAAAAGCTTGGAAAGAAGCGCTCTGAGCTTACTATAATTTTGACAAGCTAAAAGGCTAGGAAAGTCGGTATTGCAACAAAGATTATGAAACTAGGATCGAATGTGGGTGTACGCAGGGCACTCTAAAAGGAAGTGATTTTCATTTTCAATGTTCTTACTCTCACAAAGGTGGCAAATCCTTTCTACCCATGGTGTTTTAGGGACTGTCCAACGGCCAGTTTCACTATGGAGCTCATGAGAGTTCGTTCTTATCTTAGCTATGTTAATTTTTTTTTAGTACTGATCAAAACAGAAAGATACTTTTGATCTTCTAGAATAGGGTTGATGACCTACTTATAATATCTTAATTTTCTTTTAGCCTCGAGATCTTTCTCACACCACAATTTTTCTTTAAACTTGGAAGAAATAATATTTTTAATATTATTAATATTCTGCAAAGCATTATTTTCATCGATCTCCCAATGATTTAACCAAGACCTGGTATCTTTATACCACCCACACTTGAGCCTTTAGTGGTTTTGGCTAGAGTTTAAAGCTATCTTAGGGAGTCTATGGTCTCCCATGTTATTGATTTTGTTCTTGTATAACAGGAGTCTAGTCATAGCTAGGCTCTCGATGGGGGAAAGACCCAAACCTCACACCCGTACAAGATGACATGAGTGACTAGAGTTTCAAAAAGGAGCTTCTTTTTATCCCACATCATGAGGTTTGCAGCTTTACAGTTATTTTCAAGACCAAAGTAAGCTTTCCACCCTCCGTTAATCATTTTCTTAATGCTATAGTTCCAATTGAGCTTGTGATGAATATCAATTCCTAGGTACTTGTAAGAAGACACTTCCTCCAAGTTGTTATTGTCATACATAAAATTAACGTATGTATCATTCTTGGATTTAATAATCATAACTTTTGTTTTGTCAATGTTAACAGTCATACACATGTTAGAGCAGAAATCTTCGAGTCGTCTAAGCTGCTTATCAAGATCAGAAGAACACCTTGCCATAAGGACAATATCATCAGCATAAAGAAGAAGGATGATGACTATTCCAACTAATATCGTACTAGCACAACCTGTTAAAATATATTCATTGTGGTTGGGTTAACATTTTGTTGTATCAAAAAAGTTGTTTAAAAATACAAATCCATATTAAATTTAATTGATCATTTAACATACACAGATACAATTTGTAAATTGGCGAATGTTTTCTAAGAAAATGTTTGAAAATAAATCAAATAAAAATAAAATTTTATGTTAATGCGACATACAATATATACACCATTTTGTTGTAATAATTAAATTACAAAAAATTATAAATTTATATTAACAAAATACCGCATACAATACTAAAATCTATTGATTTAATGTAAAATTGGTTATCATTTATTATACAAGATTAAAATGCCTTCTATTTTCTCAAAAAAGTTGCAAACTATTTCAAATAACTCATATATAAATAAAGATAAATTTAAAAAAATTATGTTAAATTTATTGTTTTATTGATCTTAAATTAATTTAATACAACATACAATATGGCCAAGTGTATGCGTTGTTGGTAATAATAAAGTTGTAAAAATTACAAATTTATTTTAAGATGTGTTGATAACTTAACATACAAAGTTGAATGATCAAAATCATATTAAAGTTGAATGATCATTTAATACAACATATAGTGTTAAATGTATTGATATGTGGTTGCTTAAACATTTTGTTGTTTTGATAAAGTTGTTAAAAATATAAATCCATAACAAATTTAATGGATCATTTAACTTTATGAGAATAAAAATTATATTTCATGTTAAAACTTTATGCAACATACAATATTAAAATACACTGATTTGTTGTAATAATTAAATTACACAGAATTATAAATTTATATTTAAAAGATATAACATTGAATACTGAAATTTATTGATTTAATGTAACAATAAAATTGCAAAAATTATAAATTCATTATGTTTTCTCAATAAAATTGCAAAATATTTCGAAGAACTTAATAATAATAAAGATAAATTGAAAAAAATATGTTAAATTTATTTATCTTAAATGAATTTAATGCATTGTAAAATATAGCTTATGTATATTTGTTGTTGGTAATAATAAAGTTATAAAAATTATAAATTCATTTTAAAATTTGTCGATAATTTAACATACAAAGTTGAATGATAAAATATTTCAAAGAATAATATATAAAAATTAAAACAAATTAAAAAAAAAGTTAATATATGTATGTTAAATTTATTGATTTTAAATTAATTTAATATAATATAAAATATCACCTATGTATGTGTGTGTAAATAGATATACACAACACATTACAACAAAACACAGTACAACATTATTAAACACAACAATAACATGGACAACAACATTAAGAGACATAATATATTTAAATTTTATTCATAAATTTTACATGTTATTTTTAAATTTTGAAGATTTTTGTGAAAATTAATTTTAAAATATATATTTTTAATTAAAAAAAATTCTTTAATCTTATAATAACATTGATTTCATATAAATTAATTAAATTATATCATTAATTTGAAAAAAAAGGCTTGTGAAAACTTGTTATTTTAACATGTTTATAAATGTAAAAATTATATACTTGTATTTGTAAAGGGAAAAAAATATTTCGTGAAAAAGCAGCAATTTATGAAAACTTTAAAAATGGTCGAAACTTATAAACTTGTAAAAAAAACTGAATTTTGAATCAAAACTTTAAAAATGACTAAAATTATATACTCGTAAAAATAAAAATTATTTGTGAAAATTACTAAACACAACAATAACATGGACAACAACATTAAAAGACCTGATATATTTAAATTTTATTCATAAATTTTACATGTTATTTTTAAATTTTGAAGGTTTTTGTGAAAATTAATTTTAAAATATATATTTTTAATTAAAAAATTTCTTTAAATTTAGGATAATATTTGATTAATATTGATTTCATATAAATTGATTAAATTATATCATTAATTTGAGAAAAAAAAGACTTGTTGTGAAAACTTATTATTTTAACACGTTTATAAATGTAAAAATTTATAAAAATTATATACATTTTGTATTTGTAAAGTGAATTTTTTTTGTTTGTTTGAACATAAATAAACTTGTAAAAAACACTGAATTTTGAATCAAAACTTTAAATATGACCAAGTGTGAAATTATAACATGTTTATAAATGTAAAAATTATATATTTTTTTTATTTGTAAAGTAAGATTTTTTTTATTTTTTTAAACCAGTAATTTATGAAAACTTCTAAAATGGTTGAAATGTATAAACTTGTAAAAAAGACTAAATTTTGAATCAAAACTTTAAAAATCACTGTGTGAGAAATTATATTTTGTGAAAATAAAAAATGGCTTAAGTGTGAAAATTATATACTTGTAAAGGTACAATAAAACATTGAATTTTAAAAATGAGAAATTATATACTTGTAAGGTAAAAACACATTACTTTTTAATTAATTTAGAGTCTAGAAACCAAAAAAAATATTTATTATTAAAAAAAATGTAAAATAAACATTGAATTTTGAAAGTGAATTATATACTTGTAAAATGTTTACCCAAATAACTAATCTGTAACATAGGAAATTTAAAATGGTTTAAGTGTGAAAATTTTTAAAACATTTAAGGGTGATGGTGAAAGTTATATAATTGTAAAATAAAATAAAACATTAAATGTGAAAACTGTAAAAACAATATGCTTTTGAGAAATAAATAAACATTTTATTTAGAAAGTATGAAAATTATATCTTTGTAAAGTGAAAAAATGTTATCATTTAATTAATTTAAAATTTAGAAACAAAAAAATTATTTATTATTAAAAAAATGAAATACAACATTAAATAACTGTGAAAATTATGTACTTGTAATATGTTACACAAATAACTGTGAAAAATAAAAAATTTAAAATGGTTGAAATAGGAAAACTTTTAAAATGTTTAAGAGTGTAAATTATTTAAAATAAAACATTGAATTTTATACTTTTGAGAAAGAAAAAATTTATTTAAAATGTTTAAGAGTGTAAATTATATAAGGTTAAAATAAAACATTGAATTTTATACTTTTGAGAAAGAAAAAATTTATTTAAAAAATGTTAAAATTTAATCTTTGTAAACTGAAAACATGTTTGAAAATCCATAAAAATTTAAAATGGTTGAAAGGTGAACTTTTAAAATGTTTAAGAGTGTAAATTATAAGGTGAAATAAAACATTGAATTTTAAAACTGTAAAAATTTATATACTTTTGAGAAAGAAAAAAAACATTCTTATTTAAAAAGTGTGAAAATTATTTACTGGTAGTAAAATGTTGCACAAATAACTGTGAATGAAATTTAAAATGATTGAAATGTGAAAACTTTTAAAATGTTTAAGAGTGTAAATTATATACTTGTAAGGTGAAATAAAACACTGAATTTTAAAAATGTAAAAATTATATATTTTTAAGAAAGAAAGAAAAACATCTTATTTAAAAAGTGTGTTTAAAATGTGTGAAAATTATATTCTTGTAAAGTGAAAACAAATAACTCTGAAAATTCAGAAATTTAAAATGGTTGAAATGTGAAAACTTTTAAAAAGTCTAAGAGTGTAAATTATATACTTGTAAGGTGAAATAAAACACTAAATTTAAAAAATGTAAAAATTATATACTTTTGAGAAAGAAAAAACATTTTATTTAAAAAGTGTGAAAATTATATTCTTGTAAAGTGAAAACATGTCTGTGAAAAAACAGAAATTTAAAATGGTTGAAACCCAAGAACTTTTAAAATGTTTAATAGTGTAAATTATATACTTGTAAGGTGAAATAAAACATTGAATTTTGAAAATGTAAAAATTATATACTTTTGAGAAAGAAAAAACATTTTATTATATACTTGCAAAGTGAAAACATGTTATTTTTTAGTTCATCTAAAATTTACAAATAAAAAAAATATTTATCATTTAAAAAAAACATAAAATTAAATATTATCAAAATACAAAACTGAAAAATTAAAAAGACAATCAAAAGACACTCTTTCAAGGTAGCTTTGGCCTAAGCTATCCTTGAAAGCTGTGGGAAGGGACAAAGCCCCTTCCCTAAGAAAAAAAAAACTATTTTATTGATTTTGCACTGTATGTGATTTTACATTTTCCCAAAAGGCTCTCAATATGAGTCTTTTATATACAACTCTTTTTCAAAAACACCATACAACACTCTACTGCTACCTTCCTTTATCAAATGACACATTTTACATTTGTTTTCCTTCATCAAAGTACAGTCTTCCTATGCATTCCTTTATCAAAGTACACAAGTCTTCCTTTATATACAACTCTTTCTTCTAAAAAACACCATACAACATTCTATAGCTGCCTTCCTTTATCAAATGACACATTTTACATTTGTTTCCCTTTATCAAAGTACACTACATAGCACTTTCCATCAACTTTTGCGGAAGTTGAAGTCTTCCTATGCACTCCATCTCCTCCTGTTCAAAAAAAAATGTTAAAATTGTAATACAATTTTTTTTTAAAATAATAAATAATAAACTAGGAAGGCAAATTGTCTCAATCAACACTAAGAAGCCTATTGAGATAAGTTATTTGATAAAAAAAATGTAAAATTATAGTAAAATTTTATTTTTAAATAATAAAAATAAAAATAATTTTAAATCATGTAGGAAAAAGCAAATTATAAGTTTGTAAGAGATTATAAGAAATAAGAAGCAGATTATAAGAGAGAAGTCACTTGATGTGAAGTATATCATGGCAAAGGTAGTATGTTGCATCGCAAGTTGTGACTGCATTAAACTATTTGATAATTCGTATAAATAAAATTTAAAGCAATGAAATTATATAATAAATTTATTAAAAATAATTAAAACTAATAAGCAATAAATTAGTAATTCATATAAATAAAAAACATAAACCACTAAAATTATGTTGAAAACTAAATAAGTAATAAATTGGTAATACATATAAATAAAAAAACATAGATTATTAAAATTACATAATAAATTATTAAAAAAATTAAAACTAAAACTAAATAAGCAATAAATTGATAATATATATAAATAAAAACATAAACCACTATAATTACATAATAAATTTATTAAAAAAACTAAAAATTAAATGAATGGGTAATTGTTAAGGAAAAGCATAAAATCACTCAAATTTAAAATATTCAAAAAACAAGTTTCTTTACATTGGCTGAATTTAAAGCAAGAAAAAATATAGATATATTGAAAGAAGCATGATGTAAAATGCAAAAAGTACTCTGCACAAACAAAGGCTAGGCACTATCCAAAAGAGAAAAAATTAAAATCACTCAAATTTAAAATATTCAAAAAACAAGTTTCTTTACATTGGCTGAATTTAAAGCAAGAAAAAATATAGATATATTGAAAGAAGGATGATGTCAAATGCAAAAAGTACTCTGCACAAACAAAGGCTAGGCACTATCCAAAAGAGAAAAATTAAATTACTATAACCACACTTAAGAAAGAAAAACCAACTTCCATGACATAAGCAACTTACAAGCTTTTTATTAAGTAACCCCAACCCACAAGGTTTTCTTAGTAAAAAATTTGGTTCTATTCAATACACACCTATCAATCTTCTATTTGCTCTTCCAAGTAGGAGGTCCTGCCAAGTTTTATTTAGGAATGGCCTACTATCTAGGGAAAGAAATGAGAGATAGTAAATCAAGACAAAGTAGGAGGTTCTGCCACTTTTTATTTAGGGATGACCTACTATCTAGGAAAGAAATGACAGGCAGTAAATCTAGATAGGAAAGAAATGAGAGATAGCAAATCAAGACAGGAAAGATGTAGAAAAGAACAGTTAAAATATCCTAGGTTTGCAAATATAAAGGAGGGTTTGATCAATCGTAGTATCTCAAAATAAGCAGATCCATGTCCCCTAAAACAAGTAAAAGAAGCAATGGAAGAAAACATCAGGAAACCACCAAAAAATATATTATCTTCAATAGATTGTTTCAACCATCCTTACAAGCCCATATCTATCAATCTGCTTGAGACTTTTCATCACCTATTAACTATATGTATGCACTTGAATTTGAATTGACAAACAGTGTCAAATTAATAAAATACAAACCCTAAACAACATATTCAGAATATAAACACTACCATTTAAATCAAATGTCGGAAAGAAAGAAAAAGAAACTATTTAATGCAAATGCAAACTCTAATAATATTAAACATATCCATAACATTTTTATCTTCTACATTTGAGGTTAAGATGGTTTTATGCTACCACCTATATATTTGTACTGAAAAGCGATGTAAAAACATAACCCAATGAATAGCAAAACCCATAAGCCTTTCATTTTTTTCAGAATTTAAATATAAGTAAAAATTAAAAACCTATCGAAAATCCTCAAACATAAATATTATAAACCCTACACAACATATTCAAAATATAAACCCTACACAACATATTCAAAATATAGACACTACACAACATATTCAAAATATAGACACTACCATATTCAGAATTTGAACACTATATGGAATTATGACAGGAAAAAGAAATATTACAAATGCAACCTCTATTATTATTAAACAGACCCATAACTATTTTATCTTTTCGATTTGAGTTTGACTGTTTTATCTTCTTCTTTTTTTAAATACTATATTATTATTATTAAACAGATCCATAACCGTTTTATGTGTGTACTAAGCAACAATATAAAAAATATTTCAGTTATTTTCAATAAAAGTAACATGTAATTGAAATATAAGTAAAAATAAAAATAAAAAACATCATAAATAAATCAAATGAGTGGCCTCTCTGAATGTGATAAAAAACCAACCAAATAAAAATAGAAAACAGTATTAATAAGTAAAACTAGGGTAAGATAAATAAGACTAATCCAAACAAGAAAGCTCACCTGCAATCGCCAAAATTCTCTGCATCTGGGTTTTCTGTGCTTGATAAACCCTCTGCGTCTCTGCTTTTTTTCCCTTGATAAACCCTCTGCGTCTCTGTTTTTTTTCCTATGCATTGGTCTTGAAAACGTCTGTGCTCTGGACAAAATAGAACATATTAAGATGTTTATAAAAAATAGCAAGACTTATTGCTCTAGCAATACATATATAACCACGATTAATTGCCATCTAATTTAAATTAAAAAATAAAACATATAAACCTTCTCAACCCTTACTGTTGCTCATCGATCAAACTCCTTCTGTGTTCTCTGCAAGATAATCTTCCCTCTCCATTCCAACAGACCAGACATTCTCCATCTCATTTTTTTTCCAGCAACAAAATCTTCCACCCTCTCCACTCCAGCGGACCATACAAAGGAACCAGACTCAAATAAAAATATACAATTCAAAGAATAACAATTAAATAAAAAATAAAAACAAATACAACCGTACCAGACAACAAAAAAACCAGACCCAAATGAAAAAATGCAACCACAAACAGAATGGAAAACAAAAAGCATGGCCATGCTCAAAATCAAATAAAAGAAAAACCCTAAACCAAACACAAATCCATCAAACACCAAACATTTCTTGCCGCTGCTCTCTAGTTTTCTTCTGCCATAGAACCTCTAACCTCACAAATGTTGCTGAACTTTGATTTTCTGATCCCATTTTTCAAATGTTGCTGAACTTTCTGCTCCAGGAAAGAAATACAGCTTCTATCCACTTTTTCTCCACCAATTAACCTCACAACTATCATGGTCTTTAATTTTCTTCCCCATGGAGGATAAAAAACCCAGCTCCTCTCAGGTTTTCTTCTCCCTCCCAGGCACTAAACGCAGCTTCTCATAAAAATCATGTTAATGGATTTTGGATATACATACAAGTTTACCAAGTTTTGAAATCCGCTTACAACTGGCATATTCTTGCACGTTTTCCAATGCCAATAGGTATAATTAAATTTCGAAATGCATACAGGTTGGCATTGTACCGTTACAGCTTTTTTTCGATTTTTATTTATTTATTTATACCTAATTCTTAGAGCTTTTCTATATGTTTTTATTTATATTTATACCTATTTTTATCCTATTGTTTTTATTTACACATAATTTTTATACTTTTTGTTTTGATTATTTATACATAATTTTTATATCTATGTTAAATATACATAGGAATCAATCAATATTAACTTTACACCTAATTCTTTCTATTTGTTTTTATTTATACATCATTTTTATATTTTTGTTTTTATTTATACATCATTTTTATTATTTATACATATTTTTTATATGCAGGTTAAACATAGAAAACCATCAATATTAACTTTATACCTAACTTTTTAGTTTTTTTTTAATTTATACATAATTTTTAAATCTTTTGTTTTAATTATTTATACATAATTTTTATTTAATTATTTATACATAACTTTTACATTAAAAATCAATCAATATTGACTTTAAATTGGTTAACACTTTTATATTTTCATTCCTAAATTAAGGTAGGATTAAAAAAAAAAATTTAATAATATTAAAAAATCCTTTATCTACCAAACTATTGGTTAAATATTTGATTAGACCAGATTTGACCATATTACATGTTAGTGCAGGGGCTTCCATCAACGTTATGTACAATACCATTCATTGGATTAATGTATGGTATGCCGAGGAGGTGGTAGGGAGTCGTCTCGTTTAGATTATCAAGAAGGTAAAATTACTAGTTTATTCTATAGTTATGGAAAATCACTAGTTTATTTTTTATTTTACAGTTATTTAGAATAACTAAATTAATGAGGTAAATTTTGATATGAAAATTAAATTTGTGTAATTATAATAACAGTTTAAAAACGTTTTAGTTTTAGATTTTATATTTATATAAGATAATAGTAATCATGATATTTTTTTCTTGTCTTAAAGCTAAAGCTTTGTTGATTAATGACTATTTTTAAATTCAGAATATAAAAATTAAATTTATGTAATTATGATAATAGTTGAGAAATGTTTCAGTTTTAGATTTTATATTTATATAAGATAACAATAGTGATAACAATTTATATAAGATAAAAATAGTAATGACTATTTATATATGGTAATAGTTGAGAAATGTTTTAGTTTTAGATTTTATATTTATATAAGTTAAAGCTTTGTTGTTTAATGAGTGTTTTCAAATTCAAAAAAAGTTTTCCATCCTCTATTTATTCTTTTTAAATGCTCCCATGAATTTAAATTCCAAGATATTTGTATGTAAGTTGCTTCTTCTTCTTCCAAGTCGGTTTTGTCATAGCATAAATGATATTCTTATTTTTTGTTACCATTACCTTTGTTTTCTTGCAATATTAAAAAAGTTATACTTGTACTAATGAAAAAACTCCTTGATAATTTTAGTTTCATGTACAGCTCATAGGGACTCTTTGTAATCAAAAAAATATCATCATCATAAACAAGGATAATGAATATATGAGCTCTATTCTTGTTGAGTGGTGTTTACACAATCTTACCACCTAGGCATTCACATACCAACAAATACCCAAGATACTGGCCCGAAAGGGTAACCCCTTTCGGCAACACTTGTAGACGAGATGACTTCTCACCCCAAGCACCCATGGGGATTACAAGAACCAACTTTCTATAGCAAGGAAGGGGAACACCATGAGTTATACAAATTTGACTCATTAGTAACTCCGACAAGTTAGCAATTCTCACAAGCAAAACATTGCAACATGCAAAATACTTCACCATCAATCATCTCAACTACCTATGACATATAACCCTAATATCATATGTGGCATACATCTATTAACGTATGTACTCATTTTACATGTATGATAGAAAAAGAGAGAGGACACACGCAAGTCATGTGCAATTCACACCAAATATTTTAATGTGGAAGGACAAGATAGGAAAAACCACAAAAGCAGTCATTATCATTAAGAGTTGCATCAAGAAACTTAAAGTTTGTGCACACAACCTTGAGACACCTACTTACACTTTATTACAAAATAATTGCATACTACCCTCATCCTTGTGACTCTACTTCAACTTATACTTCTAAACAAATAGTACATGCACTTGTATAAATCTCTCTAAAATTGTTTACCTCCCATAATCCCCATCCCATTAAAATTTTAATATGATATTTTTGTCTATTTTCCTTAGGCCCACTACTCAATCCCATAAATGTAAGTGGACAAAATTCCTAACCGCCTAGCTAATCTTTTGGTTGGACTTCGTCAAAACAAATTTCTTTCCTTAATTATCAATGACAACTTCATAGATATCCACTAATTTACCAATCAACTTTTTCACAGCTCCATTCACACTTCGACCACTTTCTCAAAATTGGTACCTAAAATGTCTAGAAACTTCATAGGGCCAACAACCGGTGCATGCATAAGGAAATTTAACTTTGTTACATGAGTATCGTCCCAGTGGCATGAGTATTGGATTTACTCTATCTTGATTTTCTGGTTATAACTCATGCAAAAAAATATAACTCTTCATTTATATCGTTGGGAAGTACTCCCACGACCTCCTCAAGTCTATAGGTTGCGCTCACGAATTTGTATGCAACTAATCGATAGATTCACACAGTTCACCATCCACTTATTCAAGGTTGACACTTTGTATACTCAACGGACTTCATATTAAGAGATATTTCTCCATGCATTATCAATTGAATGTTTAGTCACACATATACAAAATATTTCCATAAATTCTAGAGGCACGGTAAAAAAAACAAATTCTTCTATTATCAAACCTTACTAAAATCTATTGAGTCTAACCTTACACATGAGATGTCTCTGAAATATATAGAAACATAGAACCACCCTCTTCATCTTCTAAAGAGGGAAACATAATTATTATTCATAAATTCCTATTAACAACAAAAAAACAATTGTCAAATTACTACACAATTTGCGTTGAAAGTCAATCTAACTATTTCTACGATTTAGGGACCAACTCCATTCTTAAATAACTGATTCTTGATTTTAAAAATGACTCCTGTTGAGTCACATTTCTATGTTTTCATGATGCCCCATTGCATCAGACCCCCAAGGGACAAAATTTTATGAGCTCTTGATCATAAGGTCTTCTACAAAACATCCAATCTTTTGTAACCTTGCAATATTCATCCAAGTAGAATCCTTTACTCAATGATCCTTACCCTTTACCAAATAGTCTAGATATTATTTTCCCCTCATCTTCTTTGTAACCTTTGTATCTAGGATCATTTCGACTTAGGGATACTTTTCCATAGGAATTTTATTTAGTCACTTCTCTTCATGTGTCCCTTTACTGTCTACATTACCTGAAATGTTTTCATCATCTCCACATTAATAAGGATATAGATCTGTAACATTAAAAATATGTGAGATACCAATTCTTGTAGGTAACTCCAACTCATAAGAATCACAATAGGATTTGAACCCGAAATCCGACGACAGGATTCGACGTATCGTACGGATGTGTCGGACAGTAATGATGAAAAGTACTGAGCCTTTTAAATTATTTTAGCACCGTCGAATTTCTGACACTAGGGCGTAGGATTTTCGACACTAGGGCATAGGATTTCCAACACTATGGCTATTCCGACACTAGGGCTATGTCGTCGGATTTCCAACACTTGGGCAATATATATATATATATATATATATATATATATATATATATAACCACAACCATCTAGACACAATATTTCTTTGTGAAACAAAGAACCCAATCAATACTTTCACGGCAGAGCCGACACAATATACCTCCACATCCGAAGGTCACGCAAAGGAGGTCGCTAGAGGTCCTGCCGGAGGTCAAGTAATATCCCTTGCTATAATATGAGTTTTTGTCAATAAATTTTTATTATGGACAGAATCTAAATCTTATTACTGCATTAGCTAGAAAGAAAGAATTTATATGAACCGCTTGCATGAATGAATACACCTCTAAAAAGATAGGGATAGGGATTTAGGGTTGAATAATAGATTACCCAGTAATATGTTCTGATGAACCTAAACAGTTTGTTTTTTAGATTTGGATGGTTTAAGGAGAGTTGTCTAATAAGTAGATTGGCTTCAAAGTTTTCTTAATAAATATTTGGGAGTTTCCCTCTACAAGTGCCCATATAGACTATTTTTTTGTTTAGCAAAAGTTTATTCAGAGTTTAACCCTTTATACTATTTGAACATGGGTCGTATCAGAGTAACCCTAAGAAAATTTTCAAAGTTTCTCTCTATAAGTGCCCACAAAGCGTTAGTGAATGTTTATAGTCTTATTAGATGAAGTTTGGAGTTCCTTGTAGCTTTGGATCCTGCCGGTGGGTAATTGTTGCTTACCTACATAGCCAAGACTGTGACTCGGGTAATTGCTTCAGCTACCCGAACGATGATTAACCCAGAGAGATCTCCATTCTATATTTTTTCCATGGTTCAATATGTTTTGAGATTTGAAATTTTTTATGATAAATATTTATTCTATATTTTTCCAAGGTTTACAGATTTCTAAGGTTCAATCTGTGTAGAGATTTGGAGGAGATGTGGGGAGTTTTGAGAATATCAATTATTGTTAAACATTTAGGTTTTATTTTTTAATGAATTATCTACCCAAATCCCATCATAAAAGACAAGGCTAGGTTCAATTTGAATGGAAAGATTATAAAAATAATATGAAATATATAAGGAAATTTTTTTGACAAGTATGCATCTACATAAAACGTAAAGTGACAAGCATTTTAAAAATGTAACCGTCATCAAATTTAATTTGACAGGCTAGTAAAATTTGAAATTCTAGGCCTGGTTGGGTGAGACCTGGTCCCATTTTCCTTGTACATACTACAATCAGTGAACATGGGTAAATATCTGAACTGTACATCCTGTAAGGATAGAGGTATGACCAACAACAAAGAGGAAGCTGCCTACAAATTGATGTACAACCTACATTAAATGAGGTATGGTCTCTCCCTTTTCTACCACGACCAAATAGATGGTACAACGTATAAGGAACAATGTTTCTTCCAAGTCATGAGGGATGTGACCTTCCTCCAACACCCAGATTGGCTGCAAATAATGGGTAAAAGCGTACTCAAGAACCAACGAGTACACTGCAAATGATGAACACGACCCCCAAATGAGTGACTGCGTCCTCCCTCTTTATTGTCCACCAAACTAAATAGTAGTTTCCTCTTCTCAGATGTATGGAGCAGCAAAATGAAATGAAGAGGATTTACCAATTTTGGCTTGCTCTTTTTCTTGTAGAGTAATCTATGTTGTGCATCACAAATGTTTTGAAAGGCTATTTCATTTGTATCAAATGGTCAATGCTTCCTTAATTACATAAGCATTACATATGAATTTATAGGCTATTTATTATAATTTCTTGAAAGTTAATTTGGAAACTAAATGCATTTGCTAGGAATCTCTCTTTTCCTTCTTTCCATGGAAGCATGTTTTTATGGGTAGAAATATTTTAAACAATACATTTTGGATTAGTTTGAGATTGTCTTTGTGACTGAGTTATGGATTTCTCAACCATATAAGCTTCTATTTATCTGTTGTATGGTCTTAAAACATATTTATCTGTTCTATTAGAGACTTAATATAGAGGATTTATCTCAGATGTGTTGCTTTGATCAAAGTCACTATTAAATATTTTTAAAATAGTATGCTCTGGCTTATGTATTAACATGTTCATTGTGTGCTATCTTGGGAAACATGTTAGAGGTTACAGCTTTTACTCTTTCTACAACTTTTTTTAAGGTAATATACGTGGCTAAAGGGCCTCATATGTGGTTGATTCAAACACAGGGACTGATGAAGAATCTGGACCCAAAATAGGGGATTTTGATAGATCCTTTCAAGAAGAAGCATAATAGAAGGATGTTGATGTGAAGAGAAGGTCACAACGTCGGCATAGGTAATTCTTCTTAATCAGAAACCCTACACGAGAAATCAAACCCTATATTAGATATTAGTGTTTAAACCCAAGCGATGGATGCAAGTTTGTGTTATTTTGTGTTTAAACCCAAGCGATGGATGCAAGTTTTTGTTTTCTAAGGTGGAAATTGCCTTCTATCTAGCTCCAAGAGGATTACAATTGGACCGAATTTGTCAGGCCCACAAGCGGCCTGTTTTTACCAATACGATGGCCCTTAAAAATCTGAATCAGTAATTACAACTATTTTTCATTTGGATAAGTCCACACTCTTATGTCATAATCACCCAGGATTTGCACCTAGAATTTAACCTGACGAGTAGTTCTCTGAGAAGATGAGACCATCCACAGAATCCAATCAAAATGATCATGACTTCCTTTACAATGATGGCATATAAGGCTACGGCCTTAATATTCTAAATTAGTAATCACGTATCTCTTGTAGTAAGCGTTCTACAAGGGAAGGGTAGCTGCATAGAAAATTGATTATAAAAATTTAGATAGATCTTGAAAAGTGTCTGGCTCTCACTGTAACTGTTCAGTTATGTAGAATTGCTGAAGAAAGCAATCCTGCGCCTTGCCTCCAATTTTTTTGGAACATGATGCATAGAATTCCTTGTGGCTAGAATGGTCTGCAGTCGTCTTAATTGTCGATAAAAGAGGTGGTCTTCTATATTAGGTAATTCTAAAGTGTCCTCAAACAATATCTTGTTACCAATCCTTATAGAAACCAGTCCATCTTGCCTTAATTGTGCAATAATCCACCTTTCTTTAGGAAAATCTCTTACAACAATGTCATAGAGATTTTGCAAGGCATCAACTACAATTTGCTGGCCCTTGTCAGGTTCTTTGGTCTTGAAAAGTAAGTGGCCACCTTTTATTTATGTTTGTATTGTTTCAGGTAATTTGGGGTGTTTTATTATTGGTTTCATGTATGAAATTCCCCTAGATCCTCATTCAAACTGCCCAAAAATATTAAGTTAGGGTTTTACTACCATTTCACCCATGAAACACTTGGCTTTGCTACTGTTGTGATCTTATTCATGCCCATAAGTGTCTAAGATGATCCCAGATTTATGAATTAGTGTGGTTACATGCTGTTTTTTATTTGAAAGAATGCCCAGGTTCATTTTTTGAGGCTATTATGGGGCTAAGACATACCCAGAACTGCCCATGAGGCCAATTCAACCCAAAGGACTTTGTATGAAAGAAATAAACAATTGCTTACATGCGACTTGTTGAAACACAAGCTAGCACACATTAGCTTGCATTCACATTAGGAATGAGAATGCATAACAAATGTTCTATTTTGAATGTTACATATTAAAAATATTATTTGTATTTATTGTATTGAAAGAATGTAGAGTGTGTCGCTTAAGGCAAGGGGTGATGAAAGTTGGATTAACTGGTGGGAGGATGCCATTTCCTAAACTGTTGGATTTTTTTGGGGGGATATGACACTAGATTGCTTCTTTATGTTGAAAACACAGTAAATCTATCAAGGAGGAGATAAAATATGTATCCCAGCTTTAACAAGACAATCCCCATGCTATTGAGAGGCCAACTTATACAACTGAACTTCAACATTTCCTTAAGGTGGATGAACCACTATTCTTGAGTGACCCAACTTAGAGCTTGCTTGGATTGATTGAAAACTAGAGATAAGTCAACGAAATCTTTCTTCCAAGCCTTGGCCACCAAGGAGGTTGGAGAAAATATCCATGGACTCAAAAGTATGGGAGTTTTAAATCTAAATTGCTATAAACTACAAATTCATGTGAGAATTATGAAAGACTCTCATATTATATTGAGAAACTGGTAAAAGTTTGAGGTATATATTAGCTCTAGGAGAGACATTTGTACTGAATGTCTTTGAATATTGGACAATCTCTCTTAAAGCTAGAAGCCAATATTAAAATCCTTGAAAGGTTCTCTGCATATTAAATTGCTTATACACTTACTTCATAATGGTCCAAATCTCACAAGTGGTGGAAACAAAATGAGAAGTAGTTGGAGTACAAAGGTATGGTATTTGCATTGGTTAGGGTCTTAATTCAAAGCATTGAGAGTATGTAAGAGGAATGAACATGGAAGGATCGTAAGAGATATCATAGGTAATCAATGACTGTGAAGCCCCTCTTTCTTTTACTACTGGCCCCTACATTTACACACCTTCATAAAGGCATTCAAGCAATACCCACCTTCAACACTTTTCAATATCATGTTTGATATATGGAAGATCTTGGAATGCTAAATCTCAACCACCCTAAAAGCTAGGGTTGAAGAAGGACCTTTCTAGATATTTTTTCAAGTTATAAAATCAAGACTTATCCTTCTTTGTACATTATCCAAGAAACTAAACATCAGCTCTGATCTTTATGTTTGGGGTCAAGGAATATGCTTCTAGGGTTTCGTTGCTTCTTCCCTAGGTTATCAAATACGAGTTTAAGGGTTGTTTCCTTCTCTGCTGGACTGTGAACTGTACTGGGTCGTGACTTATTGTAGTTAACCCATGGACTATTAGTGTACCTCTTGCTGAGCCATGATTTCAATCAGTTAACCTGTGAACTGTATAGTGTCCCTCTTGCTGATCCATGATCTCAATCAGCTAACCTGTGAACTGTGTAGTGTCCCCCTGGCTGGTCGTGACTGATTTGAAACCATTGTGAGCTGGGTGTGACAGTATTGGCCCCTCTTAGCATACCAATATTGTTTTGGAGCCCTCTAGGGATGGCCATGACTTTGTTGGAAACCCTATGGACAGGTCATGACTATAATAAGTCTTCTCTCAATAGGTTGTGACTGTAATAGCCCTCTCATAGTAGGCCATGATTGTAATAGTATTCTAGCAGGCCATGAGTGTGTTGAAGATCCTGTAGGAAAGTCATGACTGTAATAATATTACTTCTAACTTGGGCATGGATTGTGGTTAACTATTCCTAACTAGGTTGGGTTGTTCTTGTCTATTAGCTTGACATTGCTAAACCCAGTGGATTGTGATTGTGTAAGACCCAACCTAGTGGGTTGTGACTGTGTATCCTAGTGACTATGTAAGAAATATCCTAAATGGGTTGTGAAAGTACCTTACCTCTCTGACCATGACTTGTTTACAGCTCACCTCAAACCGAGCTGTGGTTGTGTTAAGCCCCAAATGATAGGTCAGCATTGGTATTAAGTATGCTGAGGTCTTTTGAGGGTGTTTGACTATGTTTAGGGTTGAGTATCTTTTGTTGCTACTCTTCACACTTGATAACTAAGATATCTTTCTTACTACTGTAAGTTCATAGCCTTAAATCTAACCTTCTATCTCTCAAGGTATGTTGATTGTTTCTATGGTAACTTGTCAGATATATCCCAAGCTTTGAACATTGGAATCAATTCATTATCATTCTAATGAAAAGGGTAGACTGTTCTCTATAATGTAATCTTTTAGAGTTAAGAAAATTACATATGGTAATTGGTTATCTCTTGGTTGCATTTTCCATGTGGAAGTGGCAACCACCCCAATGCCACTAGGAGCCTACATTTACAGACCTTCATAAATGCGTCCAATCAATACCTACCTTCAATGCTTTTCAATTTCATTTATACAGCATTTAAACTACCCTTAAATGCTGATTTCTTCTTGGCGTGGGCTACCCAGGGTCTGTTATTAGTGCCCAATAATCTGCCAATAAATTTTAGTTAATCCATGCGTAAGTTATAATGCTTTGAGTGTATGCGAATTGCGCTTATCTGCCCTCCATAAAATGCAAAATAAAAATTGAGAATTGTTCCATTTTCACAAAATGCAAAATAAGGATGGACGGTCATGCCCAACTTAAAAATTAGGATTCCAAACTGGATGTGATAGCTAAGATAGCCTGTGAAATGGAGGACATCCCTGCTGCACCTTCTGGTTTACATGGATTTTGACCGAGCATTGATCTGTTTAACATTAAATATTATATGAATAAATTAATGTTCATAAGAGAAAGACTGGGTTTATTTATAACACTATATTACTCTATTTGTGTACATGTACTAGAATTATCCACCAGAGCGGCTTATGGACATAATTGCAAGGGTTTTAGCTTTAGTACCACCTTGGACCTGTGTCTATCGTGACTCTTAACTACATGCCTCTAATCACTAGCTACATCTTGTGCATAGGAGTTGAACTTGAGATCTTGTCAATGAACACACATTGGGCACCATGCTAAGGGAAATGGTAAGTTTCTTAGGAATTATCTGATTGTTATTGTTATCGTTATTATTTTAAATATTTCTAGTTTGTCAAATATAATTCTAAAATCTAGGCAGAAGTCTCATTGTCACAATTGAGTACCTAGAAGCAACATATGATAGCCATCTTCAATACATATGTTTATTACAAATAGGTGAGAGAGCCCAATTTTTTTTTATTAATATACCGTATCCCGTCGGTTATCCAACGTTCAATGCCTAGAAGCTGTTGTCGGATTTTATGTCAATCCAACAAAATTGTTGTGGCTCCGATGATAGATTGTCGTAGGAAATCCGACGGCCTTGTCGTAGGAAATCCGACAACCTTGCCCTTGCCATAGGAAATCTGACGACATTGCCGTAGGAAATCCGACGGCCTGTCCGTAGGAAATCCGATGGTAGTGCCGTAGGAAATCCGACGGCCTTGGCTTGGCTATTGACTATTCGACGTTATGCCACTGACGACAAAAAAAATTGAGGGTGTCGAATACCCGACAGGTTAGTGTCGAATTTCAGACATGGTAACCGTCGGATTTTGGCCTCAAATTCTGTTGTGAATTTGTTGAAAACATTGGAATAATTCTGCATGGAGGTCTATATTCTTTGACCTCAATTTATTGTACTCTCATGTAGGAAATCGTTCCATCCTTAGGTGCGCAAGAACCATATCACCAACTTCATAGTTTATCTCCCTTATTTGAAGATCTTCCTTTATTGTGTAATTATATTTGTTATTTTGTATATTTTGTTTTAATGTGCACATGTAGTTCACTTATGACAGTTCCACAAAGTCCTCTCCATCTATGCTTCTTTGTTCAAGATTAACTAATTCCCTTAGTTCATTAATTCCTCTAGGGTGCATTCTATATAAAATTTGAAAAGGACTCATTCTGGTACTTCTATTTGGTGAATCGATATAACCAAATTCATCCTAAGCCAATAAATGATTTGACTATCTAATATCTTCAACTACCAAGCTCCTAAATATATTCCCTAAACTTATGTTCACCAATTTTGTATGTCCATGAGATTGTGGGTGATAGGCTGAACTAAATTTTAGTTTCTTTATGAGTTTCTTCCACAAGGTCCTCCGGAAGTGCCCCATAAACTTGGTATCCATGTCTGACACAATACTTCTTGGAAACCATGTAACCTCACAACTTCATTAAAAAACAAGTTGTCCACATGAGTATCATTACTAATTTTGCAAAAAGGAATAAAACGAGTCATTTTCATAAATCTATCAACAACTACAAAGACAAAATCATTACCGTTTTGAGTCCTTGGTAGACCCAAAACAAAATCCATACTTACAAAGTCCCATGGCATGTTGGGGACTCGTAAATGTTAACGAAATGTATATTTGGAATATGTAATATTTTGTATTATTATTATTATTACTCCTATTATGAATTTCATTGATGCAATTGGTCATGTAAAGTCTTCAAGTAAGACCTCTGTTGTAAGTCTAGTCGGCAATACCCACAAAATTATTATTAAAGAGTTATTTTCAGTCTCCCAAGGAAAGTCGATCCTGTTTGAAAGGAGAAATCGGACCTATTCGGTGATTTGTCTTCTCAAGTGATGAATATAAATAGGTGATGTGCCTCTCTCATTTGGACATGCTCACAACTCAAGCAAGTTCACTAGAGGGAGACATATCATATCATCTAAGAGGGAGAAACTAGTCTAGTCTTATCTTTGGGTTTTATAATGTACTTGGTTTAGCTCTATCTTGAGGACGTTTTGATGGGTTTTCTCCCCCACGACGCTTTCCCAGGATAAATATTTGTGTGTTATTTTGTTTTTTTGTGATTCTTACTCTCAAGGGGTCAAGTGTGTTGGATTGAGGCATTGTTATTCAATATGGATGCTTAGAATATTACTTAGGTCCTATTCCTAGCGTTCCTCCCTTAATGATATATAGGGCTTCATGACTTGTCCTTGGTACTCAAATATTTATAACGGTGCTTGATAAACACTCAAAGGTTGAATATGTAATAAAAAGGTCACATGTTGTGGATTGAGTATTTTTCTATGGAAAATAAGATTTATAAGCTAACTTTTAGACCTAATTACCGTATTTTATCACCTAACCTTTGACTATGCCTCTATATCTATACCTAGTTATGAAAAAAATATTATAGTGCCAATATGCGCACTCAAAATTCAAGGATCCCTTTGGGAGGTCAATTGTGTTGGTTCAAGGCAATGCTATTAGATTTGGATGAAACTTTAGGGCCTAATTCCAAATATTCCTTACCCATTCATGTTGAGGACCCTACAATCTAGATAGTTTGTTCTCAAAAAATAAAAATTGTGCCCAAATTTCCAGTTAGAGGATAAATAATCTCTCAATAGGTCAAGTGTTTCAGTTCAAGGTTTTGTTATTTTCCCCTTTTTTCTATCACCTTTATTTTTATGGCTTTAGTCTCAAGATTTGACCCTCAATTATGTTAATATCCATAAGACCCATACCTACTGCCCAAAAAATAAAGATGGATAAAAGCAACATAAAGAAAGAGTATGCAAGAAGGTGCAGTTACTAATTTTGGTAGTCAATAAAGTAAAAAGGATCAAACCATAATTAGGATAAAATCACTCCTTGATATATATCACAAGTGTTGACCATGTGGTGCAAGTGGATGCCAACTGTCTAGGATAATAGGTAGGAATTTAAGAAAAAATGATTAAATAATTGTATATTTAAGTTATGAAGTGGGTTTATAATATTCCCACACCCCCATTTAAGTATGAATTTATGATGTTTATGTCTGAAATAATTACGTGCATATGTATGCATATAGGTGCTTATAGATGCATATAGGTGCTTATAGATGCATATAGGGCCCAACAACACGGCTATAGTCACCCTTTAAAATTATTCATGTCCAGAAGAGCCGAGGAAAGAGCCAAAACCGCATGGAGAAAATACTCCCTAAAGAAAGGACAAGGCACTAAATTTGAAATATGTCTCCAATATGTCTTTATCTTTGCTTGAATGAGTTGAATGAACTGCTAGATAGTGAAATAATTTGATAAAGAAATCATGAACTCCATCATCATGCGCTAGAGTGAAGAATCTACAAGAAAGAAGATGATAGAATCCTTTTATCTCAACATTTGATTAAGTAGGAGCATTATATGAATGCTTCTTTCTGCTAACAAACTCTGATTTGCAAACAAAATCTGAAATGGAAAAGAGATATGTGCATACTCCTTCCCAAAGAGTACAAAAAGTAAGGCAATCAATAACACAATTAGTTCCTTGTATAGTTGCAAAATTGTTATGTGGATCACATATCATTTTTCCAATACGTTGTAGCACCTTCCCAGATCTGATATGAGGTTGAAAATACTCTGATATATCAGAAATATTATCATATGGAGCGACAAATCAAAACGATTCAATGTCTCCATGAGGATATAAGGATAGACTAGGAAAAGTATGAACAATTGGGGAATATTGATGAGTGTAAAAATACGAACGATGGATGGACTTGAAATGTGAACCATAACTGTGTATAACATATGCAAACATGGTAATATAAGTACAATGATGACTAATTTCATATATAACCAATGAGTGAAAAATAGGCAAGACTTGAAACCATTAAATATAAGTAACATTGCATAAGAAACCAATGAGGAATCAACTGGTGAACTTGGGGTTTGTATAGTCTTAGGAGTACGAATAGGTATGGTAGATGGTATGGAAGGTGGTATGAATGGTTTCATGACATGAATAGCATCCTGCAAACATGGTTCTAAATAAGAATCATGGAGAGAGGAAGAGCTGCTTACAGACAAGTCATGATCTAGTGAAAAATCACAATTATTGAGAGATGAATCTAGGAGACTGATAGGTGGATTATTAAATAAAGATACTGATATTTCTTATTCTTATATATCAGAAATTAAATCTATATAATATATGTGAGGAAAGGATTTAACTCTGGAATTCAAGGCATAGTTTATATCACCTTGGAACTGCTCACTATGATAGTGTTATGAAGAATCAATAGGCTTATCTAGCTCATTTGGAACATCGATGTAGTAATTCTCAAGAAGCTGAGACATGATGTCCATATTTTCCTTGAAACTTTTCTTTGCAAGAAGAAATCCCTTGCTACAATAAGAACACTTGGATGTACTTCCTTTCTTGTTGACTTTGCTCATTGAACCTTCATCAGTAGGCTTCAAAGTTTCATCTTCAATATTTGACTTCGGCTTCTTCTCTTTCACAATTTGCTTCTCTTTGGATTTGGAATTCTTACTTCCTTGAAATATGAGAGCATTATCGTTTCCCTTAGAAGATCTAAGAACACCCATTTGCATCAATTTATCTTTACCCTTTGATCCATAACTTGCATTGTTGATTCATTGAACCTCATGTTTAGCTTGTTGTATAAACCCCTCCTTGTCATCTTTTTATATACTGATTAAGACGATCCTTCAAAAAATGTGAAAGTTTTTCTTTTCTTTCCTTTTGGACAAATTTAATATTCTCTTATAGCACCCTATTATCTATCTTTTTCTCTTGTAGTACCCTAGAATCTATCTGTTCACCTTCAGAAAACATCATGAAAGAAACCATTGAACTCGGTGCACACTGGACTATATACTCTTCAAATATATCGCTTCCAAACATCATAGAAAATATTGTTGTTGGATCTATCAGTGATACATATTTTCCATTTACATCATATGATGATTGTTGTGCAGGATGATTGGGAACATGGTAAGCTTCTCCCAATACCTTGAAATTTTCTGCGGCTTGAGGATCATTTAGATTTTTATCAGGATTAACCTGATGACCCTTTATGTAATAAGCTTTCTGCATATCTACTTCAGTTGTTGTGGGACCTACTCCAAGCATGTTGTAGAAACCGATATCATTCACAGTTTCTATGAATCTAAAGCAGATTCAAGAATTACTACAAAATCAAGTGTTAAATCGATGTCCTATGCGAGTTTTGCTTGGCCAATTCTAGAATTATAGCAGAATCAGGTATGAAATCTATGTTCTCGGTGAGCTCTACTTGGTCGAAAAATAAACAATTGGTGAATATATGCTTTTCGAATATAATAAACTATTAATATAATTTGTCTGGCGATGGAAATTAAGAAAAACATATGTCGGTTGGAATCTAAGATAATTTAGAACTATTATTAAGTACTCTATTTATTTTTAAAGTTATAATCGATAGTTGTTTAATAATGTTAAATAATATATGCAATAGTTTACAATATCATTGTTTATTCTATAGTTACTTAAACAAAACTACTGGGGTAGATTTTGATATGATAATTAAACTTATGTAATTATAATAATAGTTTAGAGATGTTTCAGTTTTAGAGTTCATGAGGTCTTCAACAAAATTTTATGAGTTTATGCTCAGAAGGTCTGGTACAAAACACCCAATCTTTTGTAACTTCGCAATATTCATACAAGTATAATCCTCTACTTGATGATCCTTCCACTTTACCAAATAATCTAAAAATTATTTTCCCCTTGTCTTTTTTGCAACCTTTGTATCCAACATCATTTTGATTTAAAGAAACTTTTTTCATAGGAATTTTCTTCACCGAGTTTGCTTCAATTGTCTCTTTAGTGTCTACATTACATGAAATAACAACTTTATTTTTTTAAGATTATCAACATCATCATTCTCATTGTATTCATCATCATTGCCATTGTCATCATCACCATCATCATCATTCGTTTCATTCCACCTTAATCATCGTCGACATCGTCATTGTCATTATCATCACCATCATCAACATAATCACAATTTCCATCATCATCATCATTATCATAATTCTCCTCATTATCAACAACATTATCATCATCATCATAGCCATCCTCAATATCCTAATCATTATACTCATTGTCATCTTCAACATCTAGGTGCAAAACTGGATGCAAACATGGTTTAAAACATGGATGCAACAAAAGTAGGTGCAAAAGTGGGCGCATAATGGGGTGCACTAAAAGTGGATGCATAAGGGGATGCAAAAATGGATGCAAGAAATGGCGCAATCGTGGAAGCAAACCATGATGAAAAAGTGATGCAAAAGTGGATGCAACCATGTATGTAAAAGTGGATGCAAAAGTAGATACAAAACTATATGCAAAGGGAGACGTAACACCCAACACAAAACTCGATGCAAAAGTTGATGAAAAAATGGATGGATAAAGGGATGTAATAACTTATGTAAACTTGAATTAAAAAAAGATGCAATTGTTGATGCAAAAGTGGGTTGAAAAGTAGGCGCAGAAATTGGTGTGAATTGGGACGCGACAAAAGTGGATGTAATAGTAGATGGAAAACAAGATGTAAAAATGGATGCAAAAAGGGATGAAAATGTGGGTGCAAAAGTGCGTGAAACAGAACTAGATGCAAAGCTAGACTCAAAAGAGGATGTAAACTTTGATGCAAAACTTTCCGCATGAGGGGATGCAAAAAGGGATGCAAAAAATAGAAGCAGAAGAGGATGCAAAATAGGATGTAAAAAAGGATGCAAAACATGGACGTAAAAGGGGGCGCAACAAGAGTAGACGTACAAACTAGGTGCAAAACTAGGCTCAAAACTTGGTGAAAAACCCTATGCAAAACCTAGCGCATAACAAGGTGCAAGACCCAATGCAAATTACGCCATAATTTGCACCAGATTTAGAAAAAGGACGCAAAAAGCATAAAATATCACCGACCCATGAAATTGTGCCATTTTGTCTCAAAAATGAAGAAAAATATATTCGAATATGGTCTAGAGGCAAACAAGGAAGAAAAAAGAAACACTAATCATATCATTTTGTTGTAGTGTTTTATGCTGAAATATATGTAGCTCTCAAGGTGATATTCATTTCTTGTTCCATAATATTGTAATGATTGGATGAATATTTAGTCTATCTACTAGATGAAGAAACAACATGATCCAACAGAACCAATAACCAATAGGTGCAACCTAATAATCCTAATCTCTTCCTCCACTCATTTTCTTCCTCCACTCATTTTCAACTATGTCAAATGGGAGTTGAGAATGGCAGCTCCAAACACTACTAAAATTTTCTGATACTACAAAGGGATGCACATTGCTATCTTTGGAGATGTCAAATTTTATCATGACCGCAATCAATGCGTGATCCATTACAATCTTAATTATTTTTTCCCAATAGTGTATGTGTCTACATGTATCCATGTTGTGATATATATATCTCACACCATCCTCTCAAATTAGTAATTTGCAACAAATTTAATATTATCTTATAACACGTGTACTCTATTCTCGCTAACGAATACCTACATAAGAGGATTTGCGTGCATTTATAGATAGTTCCATCATTAGTTTCGTATATATATATAATGTTCTACATCAAGAAGAAGGTACTTCCTTATGTATGGAGACTCTTCTCTCCCTTCGCACATGCGTTGTACTTTAATTAACCATTAGTTTAGTGATCATTTAGGTATATACATAGTTTCATATGACCCACTCTAATCCTACGTGTCTGATATGGATTTATATTTGGAGTAAACAAGCGAGTCATATGGATTTATCTAAACCATGGCTAATGTAACATTTTTTCTATATTATCAGTATGTATATGTTTCAAGGCATGTTACAGTATGTTACATATAATAATGCATGAGAAAATTTCAAATATAAATAGAACTCTTTCTGCATATAACAATTATTTCATTTTTTAGAAAAAGTATTAAATTTTATATATTTTTCTTAAGATGTAACTCCTTCACTCGGATGTGGGTGCTAACGTGGTTGAGAGGAATAGCGGAAGCAACATCTCAAAAGTACAGTTGTCCCCCAACGCCATTCCCAATATCGATCATCATTACAATTTTAATGAATCCGGCCTCATCATCTCTCGATCCGCAAGGGCATTCAAGATTCTGGACGAGATGTGGCATTCCCCTCATTGCGTTGTAATGTGCCTGAATCTCCATATTTATGGCAAGCCGAGCGAGTTTAATACAGTTCGTGCAGTCTTAATATGGCCAGGGTGTTCAATATTCCTCGTAACGTTTCTTCCTCTCTAAGTAATTCGGTGAAGCCCGCTAGCGACTCTGTGCTCCTTGTGATTGTTGGGCGCGCTAGTTTTCATCTTGCGACTATTGGTGTTTTTTCCATACTTTTTTCATTTCTCAACCATTTCACAAAAAGCATTATATGTTACACTGCTAGAAACCTAGCTCTACTTGTTGTATAAAAATCCAACCATTTATCATTGCATTAAAACCTTCAAAAGATGCACTAACACTTGGTGAACCGAATTCAAGGTCTCCTCACTTATATAATTAGAAAAAAAATAATTATGGATAATATTTTTTGGAAAAAAAAAACTACACAAGTACTACTTGTTATCTATATGTTTACAAGTTTTTGTATATTGATTCCATCATTTAGGCACTCAATGTTTGCACAAACAAGTACATATACCTATACGTTTCTAGAAAATAAAATATCAATGTTAGAAAACATCAAAATTGAGCTAGTTATAAAATTTAAAGCTCATATATTCACAAAGGTGATTCAATTTCCTATATTTCATATTTTTTACTGAAAGAGCCATGAGATATGAGAGGTATTTGATTTTTCCACTTTTCTATTCCTTCTAACGTTCCAAGGGTGACCGTCGTTATATAGCAGTCACTCTAATATAATTTTGAAGAGAGTATGAATACAAACAAATTTATGGTTACTTTCTTTCATGACATGCAAAACTTTTAACTTCAAATCTCTAAGAACAAAGTTTTTCGGAGGGTAATATGTTATGACCCAAGGGGAACATATATGAGGGTAAATGAATATGATATGATCCTAAGGAGGGAATATGTGTTTAAATATATATGTAATTAAGTAAACATGTACCTAATAGTGTCAACCTATTAAAGGAAATGAATGACTAAAATATAAATAAAGGTCATGTACTCATTGTTGATAGAGCATGTAAATTACATGTATGAATGACTTCTCGTATTTGGAGGATGTCCTCCTACTCTCAGAGTTACTATATCACTCATATTCCATGTCTATCTTAGGGTTGTTCTTCACATTTACATTGTAATTGTTGTCCTATTTCATGTTTTCATGTCTATCTTAGATCCGTGCTTGACATTTACATTGTAATTGTTGTACATGATGTTCATTCTAAATTATTATGTGATGTTATGATTTTCCTCATTCTTTGTCACTATTATCCTTTGAATATGATGATTTAAATAATTTTGTATAATTATATTGTTTGATATTATTGCTAAAAAAAATTAGTTGAAAGACTAAACCATACTAAACATGGTTGAACCATGGTTTCCCTAGGATTACTCCTCACATAAATGAATGAATTGCATTTTTGTAAAAAAGAATTACAAAAAATATTGTTAATAATGTTTTCCCAACTATTCAGTGGATTCATCAACTCCCACAGGGAATCCAAGGCAGAAAAAGAGATTCCATCGATTGCCTCCTAACATAGCCTCCTTAAAAAAAAAAATGCTACATATCATGAGACCTTTCCCACTCTTTCCACAATGTATTTAATACTACATAAAGGTCTTTTCTCTACCCACATTGGAAAGTTATTTCCTTAATATCAAGGTAAAGAAATTACTGGTTGCTCCACTCTTGATGGCTTCTCTATAAAAGTTTTTAGTATTCCTACGACCTACTCTAAGCCAAGGCATTCTCAATGTCAACTTCCATTTTGCTTCCTCCTTATGAAAAGTCCACTCCTAGTCCCTTAAAGCTAATTGTTTCTCTTTGAAGAAAAGTGTTTCATATTTCTTCTTTCAATTTAATATTTTTCTTTACTTTTGTTTTACCTTTTCTCCTCTTCAAAATTTGGTCTACGGTGGTCCTCACTAGTCAAATATGAAGAACTATTATTTCCTATTTTAAATATAACTTACTAAAGGACACAACTTATAAATCTAAAAAAAAAGTTTCAAGAAACTAAAATGTCATAAGAAAAATTTCCACGTATTTCCACTTTGTAAACATTTCCTTTTATGATTCAAGGAAATGGAGGGGTTGTGTTTCTAGTAACATAACTTTTCATTACTCTATGAATCATGAAAAATTCATATTTCTTAAACATAATATGCACAGATGATAATATTTGTGAGTTGTTACAATTTATTTCTGAAAATCCATTAGTTCATTTGGAGGATAATCATGAAGGTATCCTCATGATGGATAATTTTAGGGGCTATATACAACCCATGGACTATATTAAGGGGGATACATAAATTTAGTGGGCTATTTTTTTATATGGAAATGGTTTTTTAAACTAAAATATATTCGCCCAATATTTATTAGAAAAAAACTAAATCCAAAATGAATAGCCTCCTGTATATTAATGGGGAAAAGGAAAAAAACTATTTTTTGCCCTAGCAAAATCTCCTTCCAATCTATTTTCGCCCCCAATTTCTAGAGAAAATCTAGTGAAATCACTCTTTCGCCCCCAATTTTCAATAATGGAGTCTCCCAAGGGTTATTTATCCCTTCATTTTCCTTGTAATTTAGGCATATGGTTGCATTTACCTGTACTTTTAGTCAATTTCATGTGATACCTTCTTTCATCACTTGATTTCCATTATTGGAGGGACAATCAGGGGTTATTTTTTCTATGTATACGCTACACTAATTCATGGTTCACCCACATCATATTGAACTTGAAGGGTGAAGGTTCTCGTTGATGTGATTCCACTTTTTATTCTTAGTTTTCCCGACATTTCAGTCTTCACATAATATCTACATTGTAGAAAGTTCAATTCTTCAAGGGGAATGCGGGACATGCAATTTATCAGAGAATACAAACTCATGTCACGTTTCTATCCAATGGTTAACATGATATCGCTTTTTATCAAATGTTTTATGTTTTTTTAAACATAAACTATGAAAAAGATATATTAAATGGGTTGTGCACATCCATTCATAACAAAGGTTGACCGAAGGAGCGTTCTAGTAGAAGAGATAGAACTGAAATAAAACAAGGCCAAATGTAAGGCCATTTAGAGTAGTTGGAGTAGTTCCTAATATTTAATTTTACAAAAGTAGAATAGACTCTGATGAACTGCTTATTCAGGATTATGCAAAAAAACATGATCTAAACCAGTTTAATTTAGTTTTCCTGGAAAACGCCTCACCAACTGGGTAAATGTGTCTTTATCCATTCTCTAAGTTGCTTGTGCTGGTTTGTCCTTGAACTTTTTTCCTTGGTTCAAAAGGAATGAATTTTTAAATTCTTCCTTCCTATGGTCACATACTCCTTTAATAGTCCTCCAGGTCGAATTCATATTACCTCACTCATTACCAACCCTAATTGGATGAAGGTTTCTGCAGAGTCTCTGTCTTACTTCACGCTGCTGGTTGAAATCCCCTATATTTCCAGGACATCCAGTATCCCACTCAAGCATGAAAACCAGCCTATTATGGACGTCGCAATGGCTAGGCTTACAGTCGTGCTCTCCACACAATTTCAACTCTTGCAAATTCTTTTCCTCTCTGGAAGAGTTCTCCCATTCCTATTTAGACAGTGATATAATATAGTGGCGATGGAAAAAAATATTCTCCCAATTCAGAGCCATTGCACAACCAAAGGGAGAGCTTGAAACGTGGTTCCTATGTTCATAATGATAATGAGAAGAGGGAGCATAAAGAAATGGATTGAGAAAGAGATCCCACGTGTCCAACAAAGATCTGCTGAGCCTGTTTAAAGGTAGCAAAAAAAACATAAACCTTTTGAAAGTATTTCGAATTGATGAGGATCCGCATGACCTGCCTGGAGATCACTGAGCATGATAAACATTATGCATATATTTCGAAGAGTAAACCATGCCATGTCCTGGCGTGCTGTAAGAAATCCCATTTTGGTTCTTAGGGGATATGTTTGTAGCTTGTCTCATTATCATTTAAAATTATTGAACCTTGCGAGAGAGAGGGCCCCTTATTTTCCATTGTGTTTGCTTTAGCGTTGTTTGCTCTTAGAATATGATAGAAGTCTATGCTCTCAAGGAGATGAAGTTGAGATATCCTACTGTGCAACCTTCTGCATTTTATGGATCTCGAAGGATAGCCTGTTTTCATTTTGAGGATCACTTAGCGAGAATCCCTCAAGATAAGCAGCCTTGTGATGGTTCTTGCATCTATCATCTCCAACCCTTGAAGGATAGCCAGCCACTCAGCCTCATTATTAGTCTTGCTCCCCGGTCCCCAAGCAAAGGAATTGATTTTTTGTCCTCTTGGATTAAGAATAAAACCCCCTGCACCTGCCTTCACTGGATTTCCTTTTGAGGCACCATCAAAGAATAAAGAGTAGGAGTTCTATTCTTTAATCCATCATAAGAGATCCTCATAGTTTTTTCTTATCTCCCATGGATGCCTACGATTGTAGCTTTTGGACTGAGGGGAACTCCTCTGAAAAAAAAAAATGTTGCACCACTTGGACACTTGAGCTAGGATATCCTCTGCATCTGGGAATCCCAATCCTCTTGTTGCTAATTTTTCAACAGTCATCCAAATTATCTTTGCAGCTATGTGGTTTATGATAACCTTCTCTCCCTTGAAGATTGATCTATTCCTTGCCAACCAAATCTGCCAGCATATGTTCTGAGGAATGGCATTCCACAACCTCTTTAGAATGGGCTTTTTCCCGAGAGTTTCTGGAAAAAGTCTATTCCAGATTGTCACGAAGTTGTTCAAGGGAGTTTGGGGGTTTGAAAAGGACACATACCTTATGCAAGAAGACCCTCCAAACTTGAAGAGTGACTTTGCATTGGAGAAAGAGGTGCGTGGTGGTTTTCGAATCTGCATTACAAAGGGAACATCTGGAGGGCCTTCTATGCCTCTTTTGGTGAGATTATCTGCAGTTAGAAGTTTGTTGTGCATTAGTATCCATATAAAACAATTGACTTTTGTAATTCAATCTAGGTTCCAAACCTTCTTCCAGATATTTGTTGAAGCGATGACTAAATTTGTTTGCAGTAGTTTCTATCCTTCTTTGATTGTATAAATGCCATTACTACCCCACCCAATGGAATATTTTGAGCTTTTACTGATGGGGGCCATACTGTGGAGAAAGGGAAGAAAAAGATCAACTCCATGTTTCAGATGATCGGGTGATTGCAGCAACTTCCAACCTGTCGATTTTCCTTTCCTATCCCAGGTGGAGAGATCATATAGTGTAACTAAACCATTGTTGATTGCCCAATTGGAGAGGTACTCCATGTGGGGGAGAGAAGATATAAGGGGGTTAAGAAGAACTCTATCACCCCAAACCTTGATTTTCTTACCATTACTAGGAATCCAATAGAAGTCGGATTGAATTAAATTCAGAGAAGATTTGCAGAGCTGTCAGGTTGATGTGCCTTGCCCACCATCCCAAGGATGACAAAGAACTGTGGAACATGGCTTCCTTATATATTTTTTTCTAACGACCTCTTTCCACCAATCCCTACTTCCAGAAACCATTCTCCATACCACCTTATATCCTAGCGCTTTATTCATCTGCTCCATATCTCTAATGCCCAATCCTCAATTTAATTTTGGGGCCTTAACCACATCCCATTTAACGAGATGAAATTTTTTAGATTGAACTTTGCATCCCTGCTAGAGGAACTTTCTTATTTCCATACTTATGTTGTTTGTGATCATCTTGGGGCTGAGAATGATTGAGCTGATATAAATGGGGTAGGTGGACAAAATTAACTAAATGAGAGTGATTTTCCCTGCAATATTGAGCCAACACATACCAAGAAAGAGAATCTTGTTTTTTATTTTTTGTATTACTAGTCTCCACATAGCCGATGAGAAATATTTTTTTGTGATTGGTATTCCCACGTAGTTGAAATGTGTCTAATCAAGATTGACTTTAATGTTGACGATTTGGGAGATATCTCTGAGGGTGTTGACATTGCTTTGCCACCCGTAAATTTGGCATTTATCCATATTTTCCTCACTGCTCAAGGAAAGAAGGAAAAGATTGAGAGTCTGCTGGAAACTCCTAGCTATCTGAGTGGATTCCCTCCCCAACAAGATGGAATCATCAACGAAGAGCGCATGATTAATGTGATGAATCCTTGTTTTGAAAGAGAGTCCTGGAATCATTCCCTCAAGCAATCTCTTGAGTCTTCTACTCATAGAATCTGCAACTAAAATGTAAAGAAACAGGGATAGAGGGTAGCCCTGCATGATCCCTCTTTTGGCTTTGAAGAAATCATAGGGTCTTCCATTAATTAGGGGAGCTATCCAGGGGGAGCTTATGCAGACTTCTATTTGTTTGACAAAGATAGGAGGGAAACCAAACTTTCCAAAACCAGGAAGATAAAATCATGTCTTAGTCTATCAAAAGCATTGGCCAAATCAAGTTTGATGGCCATTACAGACTCCCTCTTTTTCAAACTGGAATGAATTAATTCTTGGACTAGCAGTATGTTATCACTTATGTGACAACCGGCTATGAAGCCTCCCTGATTTGGTGATATTAAGGAGGGGATAATAGTTTTCATCCTGAGAGATAGGAATTTGGAGAATATTTTGTATGAAGCATTGCAGAGAGATATATGCATGAAACATTTAATAGTGGTAGGATTGGGCTCCTTGGGGATTAAGGCCAAGAAGGTGGAGTTGGTTTCCCCTCCCATCCTTCCTTTGGACATCCATGAAATGAGGCGAATTAGATCTTTTTTAATGAAATTCCAACATAAAAATGGATTGGAAAGCCATCAGGTCTGGGATCTTTGTTCGGATGGAGGGACCATATGGCCTTCTTAATCTCTTCTTCAGAAATGGGGGCTTCTAAGACTTCTAAATCCTCAGGTTAATGAGATGGGGAATGTCTTTGACCACATCATCCATATCCTCTTGGGAGACTTCCTCTTCATTATTATACAGATTTTCAAAAAAACTCCTTACCTCATTGATGATCTCGACCTGGTATGTGGTAGATGTTTCGTCGTCCATTTTTAGCTCCCTTATGGTGTTCCTACATTCCTTTCCTTGCACTGATTTTGGGAAAATTTTTTATTCTGATCTCCGTTGATTAACCATAGGTTCCTAGATTGCAACCTCAAACTTTCCTCCTCCTGCCTGAGAGTGGTTTGCAATACTTTTTCAAGCTCTATTTCCTGGATCATTGATTCCTTGGTGACTTCTCTTTGCTCCATGTTTCCTTGCAACGTTTCCATCTACTTGATTAGATCTAGCTTTCTGATCTTGGGCTCCTGGTAATGCTTCGACACCCATTGCTTGAGGGAAATTTTAACATGCTTTAACTTTTGCTCCCATATGTAGGTCGAGGATCCCAGAATAAAACAACTCCAGGCGTTATAGATGATGTCAGTGACACCTTCCAATTCTAGCCAGAGGTGATTAAAATGAAATGGGAGAGGTCCCAGGTTCCCCATAGAAGACAGAAAGATGAAAAATGGTTTATGATCCGAGACATCCCAGCAGAGCAGCTTTGATTATGGAATAACCAGATTCTTTAGAAGGTGAGGGCTAACCAACACCTTGTCAAGCCTAGCTGCAATGTGTCCTGATCCTATCCTTTTGTTATTCTAAGTGAAGTTACCTTTTTTGGCTTGATATCTGTCAGACCCCAATAGGAAATCAAGTCCTCCAACCTCTCTCCAAATGGGTCTCTGACTTTGGTGCCTCCCCTGCACTCTTCCGCTAATATAGTAACATTGAAGTCTCCCAGAATTACACAGGGATATTGCTTTTTCCCTGTAAATTGGTCTTCTAGGGAGTTACAGAAAGATTCTTTCCGAGCCTAGATCATTAGGGCCATAAATGTTCCCCACCCAGAGAGTTTCCTTGCTTTCCTTATCTTCGAGTTCCACAAAGAGCCAATTCTTATTTTCTATTGTTGAGTGCATTGTAAATTTGTCCTTGTCCCACCATGTGAGGATACCTCATGAAGCCCTTGTCGCACTAACAACTTTTCCTTCGCCTTTTGGCCAAATTTCCTTTATTCAATGAAAGACGGTCTTCAATAGTATTTTTTGTCTTTTGGATGAGGAGGATGGAGTTGGATTCCATTGTTTTTATTCTCTTAACTTCTATTTTCTGATTTCCTCCCAGTCCTTGACAATTCTAAGAGACTAGCTTCATTATTTCCTATGTTGGTGTAGCAGCCTCTCCTTTTCCTTTTTTTCTTCTTCAAGGGTGAGAAGGTATTAATTAGCTTGAGGGTTTCTTACCAAAAAATCTAGGTTGGACTGTTTTCCTGTTGCTCTTTCCCTTACTGTTTTATTAGCAAAGGAATCGGGTCTTGCTTCTATCTGAGTTCAATCCAGACTAATCTGAACCAGCTACTCGTCCAGATCGTGAGGAGGTGATTCATTTGGGGCTTCATCCTATTGCAAGGTGTTTGTCTCTTCCCCACCACGAGTTCCCCTTCTTTTTCCTCTTCAGCTAGCACTTGAAACTTGTTTTCGACTGCATTCTTTGCCGAAGTGGTTTGAGATTGTGTTGGGGCTACTCTTGCTCCCTTTCTTTTACTTGTTGCGTTCCATCCTTCTTCAGGCTTCTCCTCAGGGTTGGCTTTTTCTAGCTTTTTTGGGCAAAATTTGGCAAAATGCCCATTTTCTTGGCAATACTTACATTTGAAAGGTATCTGCTCATAGTCCACGGTCGCATGTGATTCCACCCGTCTAGTGACAAGTTTATGGCTTCCAGAAGCCCTTTCTCCAGGTTGATTTCAACACAAATCCTTGCGTATGAGAACATGGGGGCTTTTGGCTTTGATTTGTCTATGTATTTCCCTAGGGTGTTGCCTATTGCACGGAAGTCTTCATCATTCCAATAGTGTAATGGGAGATGGTGTAGCTTCACCCAAACCAGCACTGCCTTAGGGATGTATTTTTCAGGGTCAAAGGAGAGATCCCATTTGTTAAGATACACCCCTCTTGGCCCCATAAAATATGGCCCATTTCTGAAGATAAGATCTCGATCCTCATTTTTTTCAAATATGAAGACAAAGTACCCCTTGCCACATAATATTTGCTGCACTTCCCCTTGGATGAGCGCTCTCTAGTTTTTATTGAGCCATACTTCAACAGATCTGGGAGAAGGCCATAGCCCTGTGAATAAACCTATCAACCATTTTTCTAATAAGGTACCAACCTTCCTCTTTTAGGCCGTAGAGTAAAGCTTGACACTCGAGACTTCAGATCTCTTAACAAAACATGAAGAGGTAGAAACGTTGGAAAACAAGGGCACAAAGGAAGCTACAATTCTTTAGAAGCATTTGTCGAAGCCCTCAGGATCAGGGTCCAAGGGGGGGATCCATGGCACTTGTTACAGAGAAAAATTCCTATGGCTTGGGGTGTACCACAACAGACAGAGTAACCGCAGAAATCAATCCTTTCCCAATATGCAAGAGAAATAAAACATCTAACACTAAAGGATCTTGAATCATACCTTATTCCGGTTGGTTGATGTAGATCCCTGTTGAGCTTTTCCAATCCCGCTTGTGTTAACAATTTGCTCTCTCAACCACAACAAACAAGACGGGCATGCTATATAATGGTGTTAGACCTACTCTAGCATATATAATCAATAATGTATAAGCAATTAAAAGCATCCATGGGTTCAATATTCATTTAAATGCACATCATTGGACATAAAAAGATATTTATATTAATATAAATCTGAGATTACAAGAATGACAACCTCTGTCGACACGTTTGCGAACCAAAGAAACTGAGTCCTCCACCTGGGCCTCCACCACCTCAATCCTACATCTCTCGATAGCAAGCTCACAAACAAAGGCAAGCTTGGGAAGAACACCAAGTGCTCCCAGGGACAAAGGGATGCAGACTCATGTATAAGCTACGGGAACAATGGACTATAGTTTTCTTGCTCTTCAATTCCTCCCTTTCAATGTATCCAAAGGGTTCCTTATATAGTGCTTCAATGGGGTAATGGAAGGTCAAATCCGAGCTATCTTGAGGCATATGGAAGGCCAGGAGACAAGTGATTCGGATCCACATCAAGGAAAACTCCAAAAATATTTGGCCTTTTGCATCCATCCTAATGTACGCAGGTTTAAGGGTTATATCCGCGTGTATACACATGAAAGGGTTTAAAAGTCGTGTATAGCAAATAATAGGTGTTTTTAAGGATGATCTTGGAAACATCAAAGGTACAGAAATGGTCCATGGGGTCCAAAGAGTCTGCAGAGGGACAGGGAAGGCCATAAATGTGTGATCTACCATGTGTGGTAAAATCAGTTGTAACAGATGCCCCCTTAATGTGTGAGGTCAGAGGGGTGATACGATGGCTGAAATACATTATAAGTCCATCCTAGAAGTGGAGTGATGAAGAACCAGGTGGAAGAACCAACCATCCAACAATATAGTACAAATATCTCTGCATATGACTGCAAATACATACATCAGTTCTGGATACATAAGAGTACAAGGAATATGTGTTTAAATATATATGTAATTAAGTAAACATGTACCTAATAGTGTCAACCTATTAAAGGAAATGAGTGACTAAAATATAAATAAAGGTCATGTACTCATTGTTGATAGAGCATGTAAATTACATGTATGAATGACTTCTCGTATTTGGAGGATGTCCTCCTACTCTCAGAGTTACTATATCACTCATATTTCATGTCTATCTTAGGGTTGTTCTTCACATTTACATTGTAATTGTTGTCCTATTTCATGTCTATCTTAGATCCGTGCTTGACATTTACATTGTAACTGTTGGACATGATGTTCATTCTAAATTATTATGTGATCATGTTATGATTTTCCTCATTCTTTGTCACTATTATCCTTTGAATATGATGATTTAAATAATTTTGTATAATTATATTGTTTGATATTATTGCTAAAAAAAATTAGTTGAAAGACTAAACCATACTAAACATGGTTGAATCATGGTTTCCCTAGGATTACTCCTCACATAAATGAATGAATTGCATTTTTGTAAAAAATAATTACAAAAAATATTGTTAATAATGTTTTCCCAACTATTCAATGGATTAATCAACTCCCACAGGGAATCCAAGGCATAAAAATAGATTCCGTCGATTGCCTCCTAACATAGCCTCCTTAAAAAAATAATGCTACAGATCGTGGGACCTTTCCCACTCTTTCCACAATGTATTTAATACTACATAAAGGTCTTTTCTCTACCCACATTGGAAAGTTATTTCCTTAATATTAAGGTAAAAAAATTATTGGTTGCTCCACCCTTGATGGCTCTCTATAAAAGTTTTTAGTATTCCTACGACCTACTCTAAGCCAAGGCATTCTCAATGTCAACTTCCATTCTGCTTCCTCCTTGTGAAAATTCCACTCCTAGTCCCTTAAAGCTAATTGTTTCTCTTTGAAGAAAAGTGTTTCATATTTCTTCTCTCAATTTAATATTTTTCTTTACTTTTGTTTTACCTTTTCCCCTCTTCAAAATTTGGTCTACGGTGGTCCTCACTAGTCAAATATCACGAACTATTATTTCCTATTTTAAATATAACTTACTAAAGGACACAACTTGGAAATCTAAAAAAAAAAATTCAAGAAACTAAAATGTCATAGGAAAAATTTCCATGTATTTCCACTTTGTAAACATTTCCTTTTATGATTCAAGGAAATGGAGGGGTTGTGTTTCTAGTAACTTAACTTTTCATTACTCTATGAACCATGAAAAAATCATATTTCTTAAACATAATACGCATAGATGATAATATTTGTGAGTTGTTACAATTTATTTCTGAAAATCCATTAGTTCATTTGGAGGATAATCACTAAGGTATCCTCATCATGGATAATTTTAGGGGCTATTTTCTTATATGGAAATGGTTTTTTAAACTAAAATATATTCGCCCAATATTTATTAGAAAAAAACTAAATCCAAAATGAATAGCCTCCTGTATATTAATGGGGAAAAGGAAAAAAACTATTTTTCGCCCTAACAAAATCTCCTTCCAATCTATTTTCGCCCCCAATTTCTAGAGAAAATCTAGTGAAATCACTCTTTCGCCCCCAATTTTCAATATTGGAGTCTCCCAAGGGTTATTTATCCCTCTATTTTCCTTGTAATTTAGGCATATGGTTGCATTTACCTGTACTTTTTTGTCAATTTCATGTGATACCTTCTTTCAGCACTTGATTTCCATTATTGGAGGGACAATCAGGGGTTATTTTTTCTATGTATACGCTACACTGATCCATGGTTCAACCACATCATATTGCACTTGAAGGGTGAAGGTTCTCGTTGATGCGATTCCACTTTTCATTCTTATTTTTCCCGACATTTCAGTCTTTGCATAATATCTACATTGTAGAAAGTTCAATTCTTCAAGGGGCATGCGGGACATGCAATTTATCAGAGAACACAAACTCATATCACACTTTCTATCCAATAGTTAACATGATATCGCTTTTTATCAAACGTTTTATGTTTTTTTTTAACATAAACTATGAAAAAGATATATTAAATGGGTTGTGCACATCCATTCATAACAAAGGTTGACCGAAGGAGTGTTCTAGCATAAGAGATAGAACTGAAATAAAACAAGGCTAAATGTAAGGCCATCTAGAGCAGTTGGAGTAGTTCCTAATATATAATTTTATAGAAGTAGAATAGACTCTGATGAACTGCTTATTCAGGATTATGCAGAAAAACATGATCTAAACCAGTTTAATTTAGTTTTCCTGGAAAATGCCTCATCAACTGGGTAAATGTGTCTTTCTCCATTCTCTAAGTTGCTTGTGCTGGTTTATCCTAGACTTTTTTTCCTTGGTTCAAAAGTAATGAATTTTTAAATCCTTCCTTCCTACGATCATGTACTCCTCTAATAGTCCTCCAGGTCGAATTCATATTACCTCGCTCATTACCAGCCCCAATTGGATGAAGGTTTTTGCAGAGTCTCTACATTCCTTCACGCTGCTGGTTGAAATCCCCTATATTTCCAGGACAGCCAGTATCCCACTCAAGCATGAAAACCATCCTATTATGGACGTCACAATGGCTAGCCTTACATTCGTGCTCTCCACACAATTTCAGCTCCTGCAAATTCTTTTCCTCTCCGGAAGAGTTCTCCCATTCCTATTTAGACAGCGATATAATATAGTGGCGATGGCAGAAAATATTCTCCCAATTTAGAGCCATTGCACAAGCAAAGGGAGAGCTTGAAACGCGGTTCCTATGTTCATAATGATAACGAGGAGAGGGAGCAAAAAGAAATGGATTGAGAAAGAGAGCCCACGCGTCCAACAAAGATCTACTGAGCCTGCTTAGAGGTAGCAAAAAAAACATAAACCTTATGAAACTATTTCAAATTGACGAGGATTTGCATGACCTACCAGGAGATCGCCGAGCATGATAAACATTCTGCATATATTTCGAAGAGTAAACAATGCCATGTCCTGGCGTGCTGTAAGAAATCCCATTTTGGTTCTTAAGGGATATGTTTGTAGCTTGTCTCATTATCATTTAAAATTATTGAACCTTGCGAGAGAGAGGGCCCCTTGTTTGCCATTGTGTTTGCTTTAGCGTTGTTTGCTCTTAGAATATGATAGAAGTCTATGCTCTCAAGGAGATGAAGTTGAGAGATCCTGCTGTGCAACCTTCTACATTTTATGGATCCCGAATGATAGCCTGTTTTCATTTTGAGGATCACTTAGCGAGAATCCCTCAAGATAAGTAGCCTTGTGATGGTTCTTGCATCTATCGTCTCCAGCCCTTGAAGGAGAGCTAACCACTCAGCCTCATTATTAGTTTTGCTCCCCAGTACCTAAGAAAAACAATTGATTTTTTGTCCTCTTGGATTAAGAATAAAACCCCCTGCACCTGCCTTCCCTGGATTGCCTTTTGAGGCACCATCAAAGAATAAAGAGTAGGGGTTCTATTCTTTAATCCATCATAAGAGATCCTCACAGTTTTTTCTTATCTCCCATGGATGCCTGCGGTTGTAGCTTTTGGACTGAGGGGAACTCCTCTGAAAAAAAAATGCTGCACCACTTGGACACTTGAGCTGGGATATCCTCTGTATCTAGGAATCCCAATCCTCTTGTTGCTAATTTTTCAACAGTCATCCCAATTATCTTTGCAGCTTTTTGGTTTATGATAACCTTCTCTCCCTTGAAGATTGATCTATTCCTTGCCAACCAAATCTGCCAACATATGTTCTGAGGAATGGCATTCCATAGCCTCTTTAGAATGGGATTTTTCTTGAGAGTTCTTGGAAAAAGTTTGTTCCAGACTGTCATGAAGTTGTTCAAGGGAGTTTGGGGGTTTGAAAAGGACACATACCTTATGCAGGAAGGCCCTCCAAACTTGAAGAGTGACTTTGCATTGGAGAAAGAGGTGCGTGGCCATTTTCGAATCTGCATTACAAAGGGAACATCTGGAGGGGCCTTCTATGCGTCTTTTGGTGAGATTATCTGTAGTTAGAAGTTTGTTGTGCATTAGCAGCCATATAAAACAAGTGACTTTTGGAATGCAATATGGGTTCCAAACCTTCTTCCAGATATTTGTTGAAGCAATGACTAAATTTGTTTGCAGTAGTTTCTATCCTTCTTTAACTGTATAAATGCCATTACTGCCCCACCCAATGGAATCTTTTGAGCTTTTAGTGATGGGGACCATACTATGGAGAAAGGGAAGAAAAAGATCAATAGCATGTTTTAGATGATCGGGTGATTACAACAACTTCCAACCTATCCATTTTCCTTTCCTATCCCAGGTGGAGAGATCATATAGTGTAACTAAACCATTGTCGATTGCCCAATTGGAGAGGTCCTCCATGTGGGGGAGAGAAGATATAGGGGGGTTAGGAAGAACTCTATCACCCCAAACCTTGATTTTCTTACCATTACCAGGAATCCAATAGAAGTCGGACTGAATTAACTTCAGAGAATATTTGCAGAGCTTCCAGGTTGATGTGCCTTTCCCACCATCCCAAGGATGACAAAAAATCGTGGACAGTGGCTTCCTTATATATTTTTTTCTAATGACCTCTTTCCGCCAATCCCTACTTCCAGAAACCATTCTCCATACCTGCTTAGCTCCTAGCACTTTATTCATCTGCTCTATATCTCTAATGCCCAATCCTCCATTTAATTTTGGGACCATAACCACATCCCATTTAACGAGATGGAATTTTTTAGATTGAACTTTGCCTCCCTTCTAGAGGAACTTTCTTATTTCCATACTTATGTTGTTTATGATCATCTTGGGGGCGAGAATGATTGAGCTGATATAAATGGGGTAGGCAGACAAAATTGACTGAATGAGAGTGATTTTCCCTGCAATATTGAGCCAACACATACCAAGAAAGAGAATCTTGTTTTTTATTTTTTGTATTACTAGTCTTTACATAGCCGATGCGAAATATTTTTTTGTGATTGGTATTCTGAGGTAGTTGAAATGTGTCCAGTAGACATTGAATTTAATGTTGAGGATTTGGGAGATATCTCTGAGGGTGTTTACATTGTTGTGCCACCCGTAAATTTGGCATTTATCCAGATTTGCCTTGTTGCCCGAGGAAAGAAGGAAAAGATTGAGAGACTGCTGGAAACTCCTAGCTATCTGAGTGGATTCCCTCCCCAGCAAGATGGAATCATCAATGAAGAGCGCATGATTAATGGGTTGAATCCTTGTTTTGAAAGAGAGTCCTAGAATCATTCCCTCCTCAAGCAGTTTCTTGAATCTTCTACTCATAGAATCTGCCACTAAAATGTAAAGAAACAAGGATAGAGGGTAGCCCTGCCTGATCCCTCTTTTGGATTTGAAGAAGTCATAGGGTCTTCCGTTAATTAGGGGAGCTATCCAGGGGGAGCTTATGCAGCCTTCTATTTGTTTGACAAAGATAGGAGGGAAACCAAACTTTTCCAAAACCAGGAAGATAAAATCATGTCTTAGTCTATCAAAAGCGTTGGCCAAATCAAGTTTGATGGCCATTCTGGACTCCCTCTTTTTCAAACTAGAGTGAATTAATTCTTGGACTAGCAGTATGTTATCACTTATGTGACGACCGACTATGAAGCCTCCCTGGTTTGGTGATATTAAGGAGGGGATAATAGTTTTCATCCTGAGAGATAGGACTTTAGAGAATATTTTGTATGAAGCATTGCAGAGAGAGATAGGCATGAAACGTTTAATAGTGGTGGGATTGGGCTCCTTGCGGATTAAGGCCAAGAAGATGGAGTTGATTTCCCCTCCCATCCTTCCTTTGGACATCCATGAAATGTGGCGAATCATATATTTTTTAATGAAATGCCAACACATTCTATAAAAACGGATTGGAAAGCCATTAGGTCTAAGAGCTTTGTCCGGATGGAGGGACTAGCCTTCTTAATCTCTTCTTCAGAAATGGGGGCTTCTAAGACTTCTAAATCCTCAGGCTTAATGAGATGGGGAATGTCTTTGACCATATCAGCCATATCCTCTTGGGAGACTTCCTCTTCATTATTATACAGATTTTCAAAAAAACTCCTTACCTCATTGATGATCTCGGCCTGGTCTATGGTAGATGTTCGGTCATCCTTTTTTAGCTCCCTTATGGTGTTCCTACGTTTCCTTTCCTTACACTAATTTTGGAAAAAAATTGTATTCTGAACTCCATTGATTAACCATAGGTTCCTATATTGCAACCTCAAACTTTCCTCCTCCTGCCTGAGAGTGGTTTGCAATACTTTTTCAAGCTCTATTTCTTGGATCATTGATTCCTTGGTGACTTCTCTTTGCTCCATGTTTCCTTGCAATGTTTCCATCTACTTGATTAGATCTAGCTTTCTGATCTTGGGCTCCTGGTAATGCTTCGACACCCATTGCTTGAGGGAAATTTTAACATGCTTTAACTTTTTCTCCCATATGTAGGTCGAGGATCCTAGAATATAACAACTCCAGGCGTTATAGATGATGTCAGTGACACCTTCCAATTCTAGCCAAAGGTGATTAAAACGAAATGGGAGAGGTCCCAGGTTCCCCATAGAAGATAGAAAGAATTGGTTTACGATCTGAGACAACCGAGCAAAGCAGCTTTGATTCTGGAATAACCAGATTCTTTAGAAGGTGAGGGCTAACCAACACCCTATCAAGCCTAGCTGCAATGTGTACCGATCCTATCCTTTTGTTATTCCAAGTGAAGTTACCATTTTTTGGCTTGATATCTGTCAGACCCCAATAGGAAATCAAGTCCTCCAACCTCTCTCCAAATGGGTCTCTGACTTTGATGCCTTCCCTGCACTCTTTGGTCGATATAGTAACATTGAAGTCTCCCAGAATTATACAGGGATATTGATTTTCCCTTGTACATTGGTCTTCTAGGGAGTTCAAAAAAGATTCTTTCCGAGCCTAGATGATAGGGCCATAAATGTTCCCCACCTAGAGAGTTTCCTTGCTTTCCTTATCTTCGAGTTCCACAAAGAGCCAATTCTTATTTTCTATTGTTGAGCGCATTGTAAATTTGTCCTTGTCCCACCATGTGAGGATACCTCCTGAAGCCCTTGTCGCACTAACAACTTTTCCTTCGCCTTTTGGCCAAATTTCCTTTATTAACGAAAGACTGTCTTCAACAGTATTTTTTTTCTCTTGGACGAGGAGGATGGTGTTGGCTTCCATTGTTTTTATTCTTTTAACTTCTATTTTCTGATTTCCTCCCAGTCCTCGAAAATTCCAAGAGACCAGCTTCGTTATTTCCTATGTTGGTGTAGCAGCCTCTCCTTTTCCTTTTTTTCTTCTTCAGGGGTGAGAAGGTATTAATTAGACTGAGGGTTTCTTACCAAAAAATCTAGGTTGGACTATTTTCCTGCTGCTCTTTCCCTTGCTTCTTTATTAGCAGAGGAATCAGGTCTTGCTTCTGTCTGAGTTCAAGCCAAAGGACTCTAAACCAACCACTCGTCCAGATTGTGAGGAGGTGATTCATTTGGGGCTTCATCATCTTGCAAGGTGTTTGTCTCTTCCCCCACAATGAGTTCCCCTTCCCCTTTTTCCTCGTCAGCTAGAACTTGAAACTTGTTTTCGACTGCATTCTTTACTGAAGTGGTTTGAGATTATGTTGGGGCTACTCTTGCTCCCTTTCTTTTACTTGCTACATTCCATCCTTCTTCAGGGTTCTCCTCAGGGTTGTATTTTTTTGGCTTTTTTGGGCAAAACTTGGCAAAATGCCCATTTTCTTGGCAATACTTACATTTGAAAGGTATCTGCTCATAGTCCACGGTCAGCATGTGATTCCACCCATCTATTGACAAGTTGATGGCTTCCAGAATCCCTTTCTCCAGGTTGACTTCAACACAAGTCCTTGCATATGAGAACATGGGGGATTTTGGCTTTGATTTGTCTATGTATTTCCCTAGGGTGTTTCCTTTTGCATGGAAGTCTTCATCATTGCAATAGTGTAATGGGAGATGGTGTAGCTTCACCCAAACTAGCACTGCCTTAGGGATGAATTTTCCAGGGTCAAAGGAGAGATCCCATTTGTTAAGATACACCCCTTTCGGCCCCATAAAATATGTCCCATTTATGAAGATAAGATCTCAAACCTCTTTTTTTTCAAATACGAAGACAATGTACCCCTTGCCGCAGAATATTTGCTGCACTTCCCCTTGGATGAGCGCTCTCTAGTTTTTATTGAGCCATACTTCAACAGATTTGGGAGAGGGCCATAGCCCTGTGAATAAACCTGTCAACCATTTTTCTGATAAGGGAACAACCTTCCTCTTTGAGGCTGTAGAGGAAAGCTTGACACTCGGGACTTTAGATCTCTTAACAGAACATGAAGAGGCAGAAATGTTGGACAACAAGGGCACAAAGGAAGCTACGATCCATTAGAAGCATTCATCGAAGCCCTCAGGATCAGGGTCCAAGGGGGGATCCATGGCACTTGTTATAGAGAAAAAATCCTATGGCTTGGGGTGTACCACAATAGACAGATTAACCGCAGAAATCAATCCCTTCCGAATATGCAAGAGAAATAAAACATCTAACACTAAAGGATCTCGAATCATACCTTATTCTGGTTGGATGATGTAGATCCCGATTGAGCTTTTCCAATCTCGCTTGTGTTAACAATTTGCTCTCTCAACCACAGCAAACAAGACAAGCATGCTATATAATGGTGTTAGACCTACTCTAGCACATATAATCAATAATGTATAAGCAATTAAAAGCATACATGGGTTCAATATTCATTTAAATGCACATCATTGGACAAGAAAAGATATTTCTATTAATATAAATCAGAGATTACAAGAATGAAAACCTCTATCGACACGTCTACAAACCGGAGAAACTGAGTCCTCCACCTGGGCCTCCACCACCTCAATCCTCCATCTCTCGATAGCAAGCTCACAAGCAAAGGAAAGCTTGGGAAGAACACCAAGTGCTCCCGGGGAAAAAGGGATGCAGACTCAAGTATAAGCTACGGGAACAATGGACTATAGTTTTCTTGCTCTTTAATTCCTCCCTTTCAATGTATCCAAAGGGTTCCTTATATAGTGCTTCAATGGGGTAATGGAAGGTCAAATCCGAGCAATCTTGAGGCATATGGAAGGCCAGGAGACAAGTGATTCAAATCCACATCAAGGAAAACTCTAAAAATATTTGGCCTTTTGTACACATCCTAATGTACGCGGGTTTAAGGGTTATATCCATGTGTATACGCGAGAAAGGGTTTAAAAGTCATGTATAGCGAATAACAGGTGTTTTTAAGGATGATCTTGGAAACATCAAAGGTACAAAAATGGTCCATGGGGTCCAAAGAGTCCGCAGAGGAATAGGGAAGGCCATAAATGTGTGATCTACCATGTGTGGTAAAATAAGCTGTAACAGATGCCCCCTAATGTGTGAGGTCAGAGGGGTGATATGATGGCCGAAATACATTATAAGTCCATCCCAGAAGTGGAGTGATAAAGAACCAGGTGGAAGAACCAGCCATCCAACAATATAGTACAAATATCTCTTCATATGACTGCAAATACATACAATAGACCTGGATACATAAGAGTACAATGACCATGAATAGGCATGATATACAAACTGTGACATGTGTGGTCATTGCCACGTACAATATATATAGATCAGAATCTCCATGATGAAGATATATCAAGGCTCATGATCTCCATAATGGCTGAAGATATATGACATACACTAGAATCAAGTCACGAGAGCTGAAATCTCATGAACACTGGCACGATCAAGGAGGTAACATATATGAAATGCCACCAATCTGGAAATTATTCTACACAAACCGCTATGAGTACATGTCCTACTATGTGAATAGAGGTGTCGAGGTCGAACATAGTAGTCCATCATCTGATTACTGGTCATTGATGTATATAGTTAACATATGCGAGATCACCCACCGATAATGAAAATGGGAATCAAGGTACTAGAGTGCAATCTAACAAGTGTGAATAAATGTGTTGAGGTAGAACACTTGAAAGAATCCATCGATCAAGGGACATTGATGTATTCCCAAAATTGTCGATGGTGAGAGAACCTACCACTGATGAATGTAAGTCTCAAGGCACTCAAATGACTCTAGACTCCTATCCCAAAATAAATGATCTGAAGTCGATGGGATGAAATCCGCTGGAAGGAGGGCATTAAGGCATCCCCCATCATCAAACATGAGGTACTCAACAAAGCTGTATAATGTGGAAGGACTCAATCATAATGTGCTCGAACCAGTACAAGTACCAGGAATGGCTGACATGCAAAGTCAAGAAAACTGAGGAATGGCCGACTCAGGCTTCAACTTCCTTCGAACAAGAGCATAAAGGTGAATGGTGACTGAATGTAGGCAGCATAGAATCAATAGACAAAATTGGGACATCTCTGCGACACATGAGGCATCGACAGAGGCTCCATAGGGACTGGAAGCTTAACCAATCGGTGGAGATCAACTCAGAGAAACGAGTACAGCTATTAACCCAACCAATGGATGTGATATACACTGCTCTGTTTGAAGGTGACATGACTCGACTGCTGCCTAAGATAACATCTTTTCCTATCTGGATTTTTGGTTTTTTTTAATTTTTTTGGACTTTTTTAGATATTTTGAAAAGCTCGAAAAAGAATAAAAGTGCTTTATAGTTACAAATCTAGGAGGAGACGAGTGTCAAGGGGAAAAAAAACTAGTTCCAAGTAGTGGAACATACCTATGTCAATGTAAGGAAACATGTGTAGGATAACGACACTCAGGGGAAAGTTCCCTCCCAGTAGAAAATGGGGAATCAAGCTATAAAAGATATATAAAATGGCTTTGCTTAGCTGGACATGAGATAAGCTCGGGCTATATGGCTGATAATCAAAGTCAGGGAAGCTGGCATAAGGCTCGATAAGGCAAGAAAAACTCATGATAATGCAATTACAACTTGACATAAGGGATTCCAGGGGAAAAGGCCAGCAAAAATATCAAGAGGAGTATGAAGCTCTTGCGCAAAGTCATGGTGATACTATACAAAGAACTCCCACACCCTAAAGGAAAAAATGTCGACATGGGCACCAAATGCAAAACTAGAGCTAACTAGAGTACCCATGTATGGTCAAGCTCTACCATTCACATCATGTCAATTCTAAAAGCAACAAGAAGGTTCTGTGACAAGATTGAATGGGTTCGTACCTAAGGTTAGAATGAAACGGTCATAAGGTCATGCAAAATGCAAACAGATGTGAAACCTAACCTATATGCCAATTTAGACATAATACCTAAAATCAGCACGAACGGGTCAAAACCACGGTCAAACCGCGCTCAAAACGGACTCCTACATCATCAAATTAGTTCAAAATGGTTCAAAATGGTCAGAAATGGTCAAAAACTATAGAAAGTGGGTAAACAATTTCAAAAAAATTCTATAAATAGTAAAAAATTTAAAAATTCCATACCATTTGAAATTTTACCCATTTGAGCTCAAAACTTCTGACGTGAATTTCGGGAGCATCGTCCCATGAAATCCGACACTATTTGATCCATGTAACTTCTCATGTCCTCCCCTTCCCATTTCATGTAATTTTTTTAAGTTTTCATGATCCAATCAATTTTTTAGGCCATCCCAAGTTGTTTGTTTTGGCCCATGCGGAAATCAAGGTTTTTTCTGTGTATAGGGCTCACCATACACGAAAAAAAAACCCAAACCCGCATACATATGCGGTTGTTTTGCAAACAGTCGCATATGAGGCCACAAATAAGGTTTTCAAAGGCAAGTGCTAATCAAAACTCTGGTTTTTTGCGCAGGATGGTGTTAGAGTGGAGGGAGAGAGAACATGGTGATGTGGAAGAGGCCGTGCAAGGTGATCTTATGGCCCAACAAGCATTACAGGCATGTGGTTTGTGTAAGTTTTGGTGTCTTGGTAGCCTGAGGGCCAAACCAAGACTCCTCTAGTTGCTAGTGGATTACTGGGATCCATACTCTAAGACTTTTCACATTGACGGGATGTCGCTCAGCATTGAATTTGGGGAAATACACTTTATCACTGGTTTATCCCGACAAGGAGAGGTGGTAAATCTCTGATCTCGTGGGCCAGGAGGTGGATTGACTATTGATGAGTACATAGCGGTGTACTCCTTTCCGGACACGGAAAATGTTGAGAGTTGAATCCTGAAAAATTCTATCCAGGTTTTGGGACTAAAAGCCATACTATTGGAATTAGGCAGGATAGTCGGATTAGCTTCACTCCACTAGGCCTCTTGTCCATTGATGTTCTATGCGGTGGAGTGTATGAGACCCACCGTGTATGATTGGAGCACGGTGCTGTTGAGCAACATGAAACAACAACTCAGTTACTGCAAAATGGGCAGGGTGTGAAACTTCGGTTTCGATAGCATACTGAGCATGTTCTTCTTTGAGCAGGTACCAGGGCTAAGCCCTATAGTGGACATTCCTCCACACGGAGTTTGAGATATGGCCCAATGACGTTGGACAAATGTTATGCGCGGACTGGGCGGAGGTAGGGTGGCAAACCCTTACCCAGCATAATTTTTTCCATGGTGGCGGAGGCAGATCATCGCCATAGATGACTACCCCTATACAGGGATAGACTTCCATGGAGATCCAGACATGCCCCTACCCCCAGGAGCGGCATATGGTGACATAGGTAATGAATCCCAAACCCACTTTTTAAGTTTTTTGAATTATTAAATTTCTTTTGTGTTTTTTGATATATTGACTCAAAAGACATGTTTTGGTGTGACGACACATAGTGACAATCTGTCATGTGTATGCAGATGTTGGACCACGATGATCGAATGGTTTCCATCGTCATCGACGGAGGGGAAGAGGAGATGATATCATGGGTGTGGATGCAGAGTGGATGCTCCAAAGCATTCACATGAACTTCGTACGCTTGACGCACAGGGTACCCATGGCGCAAGTTGAGGACTTACCTGAGGCCATGTAGCGCCAGGTGGTTGGTGTACCACGAGCATGGGTTCAATTATTCCGATGGCTTGCTAGAGCCGTAGTGTGATACCACGATCAGAACCCCCCTCCTCCTCAGGCTTAGAGACATGAGAGTATTCCTTTTTGTATAACCGTGTATTATATTTTGGTGGCTCGGAAGCCCCAATTTTGTATTATGACACTTATGTATTATGACGTCAATTTTTGGATATTAATGAAAAAACTTTTATGATGATCAATTTTATTTATTTACATGTGTGCAAAAATGTATGTTTGTGATATGCTTATGGTGTATGAAACAAATGTCAATCTAACACATAGTTAGCATATGAGTTAGCAACTTGATTAAAAATTCTTGAAACATAAAGGTATGTAATATTCTCAAATTGACGTTCTAGCAATCTCACACGTAAGAATCTTCATAATAATATCGGATCCCTAATATGATATGAGCCATTAAGTTGTGAAACCACTAACTCAATAACGACACTATATTCAACAACATTGTTTAAAGAAAGCCGTAAACATATGCCTCCTGAAGACAATACTTGACCCGTAGGAGTATAAATCACCCAAGCAGCCGAAGCTGAGTTTTGAGTGTGACGGCTAGCACCATTGAAGAATCCTATGTAAATGGAAGACTGCATCGACATCTGCCATAAGAAACGGAAGCTAATCAACAAACCCGGTCACCATAAGAAAACCTAACTATGCAATTAAAAAACTATACAATAATATACAACAATCATCACTGGCTGAAGATCATGCATATTATTTTTTAAGATAGAGCCCATTTCTAGGCTCCTCCAAGGCTGTCCCTTCATAATCCACTAGCTCATAGGCGCCCTTCTTTAACACATGTTTAACCACGTAAGGACCATGCCACATAGGATTAAACTTCCCCGCCCCTAAGGGTTCTCCAGCTTGATCCCACAAAAGGACCAAGTCACATTCACTAAACTTCCTCGGATGGATAGACTTGTCATATTGGACCTTGACATGATGCTTATTTACTTCTAGAGCCACTAAGGCATCTTGGTGCTGCTCATCAAGCTACTCTAGGTGGACCAACTGTTCTTCCAATGTGGAAGTGTCTAGTAAAAGCTCTATAGCTAGCTTCAGAGAAGAGATTTCGCATTCAACCGGTAAGACAGACTCCACCCCATGTACAAGATGATATGGAGAGAAATCAGTGGTAGTATTAACCACGGTTCTATAGGCCCACAAAGTAGGATATAACATGATATGCCAATTCATCTTGCTTTGTGCGATGGTTCATTAGAGAATGGACTTAAGTGATTTATTCATTGCTTCAACCTGTCCATTTGCCTAAGGGTAATAAGAAGAGGAGTGCTCCTGCTTATACCCTAACTTTGAAGCCAACTCTTCCATCATTTTATTCTGAAAGTGCCTACCATGGTCAGTGACAAGCTCTTTCGGAATGCCGAACTGAGTATAATTTGGTTGAAAATGAAATGCGCGACTGTCTCACCATCGGATTTAACTGTGGGCATAGCCTCTGCCCATTTTGTGAAATAATCGACAGCCACTATAATGTGATGATGCCCCCCAGCTGAAGCTGGGTTAAAATCCATAAAGTCAAGCCCCCACTTTTTGAAGGGATCGACAGTGACAATAGGATGTAATGGGGCTGGATGCGAGCGCATATTGCATGCAAACACCTGGCAAGGGTGACACTTCTTGACTGCATTAACACAATCTTTGAAGATTGACGGCCAAAAATATCCCGCTCTTAAGATTTTTTGGGCTGTAGAAATCCCAGATAAATGACCACCATATGCCCCTCTATAGAAATCATTTAGCACAACCTCAGCCTCCTCATGGGTTAAACAACGACGCAAAATAGAATCTACCCCACGGCGTTACAAAGCGTTATCCACTATAAGGTAGTTCTTAGCTACATGACGTAATTGTCATCACTCATCCCATGAAAGGTGAGTAGGGACCTTCAACATTTGCAAATATACAATGATATCCCCGTACCATGGGTCCAAAGTTGAGATAAGGAAATTATGCTCATCGAAAAATGTATCCTCATAAACCTCTTCCTCCTCCAAACTTGGAAAATCAGATATGAGCTTTGCGAAGATCAATGATTTCTTCGATTTCGCCGAAATGAATTCAAGATCGAACTCTTGCAAAATAACAATCCATTTATTGTATTTTCCCCCAAGCATACTTCTAGTGAGGACAAACTGAAATGGATTGATATGAGCTACAACCAAGGTTCGACGAAGGAGAATGTAATGTCTCAATCTCTGAACTACATGAATGGTGGCCAAGGAAAGCTTCTCCACATGGGAATAATGGATTTCCGCATCAATAAGATTTCGGCTCAAATAATATATGACATGCTTGTGGATCTCCTCATATTCCTGAACCAAAACCATACCAACCATCTCCATGGACGCGGCCACATAAATCAAGAAATCACAGTTATAGTCAGGTGGACTAAGCACAAGGGTCGATGCTAAGGCTTGCTTAAGAGCATCAAAGGACTCCTGGGCTCGCTCATCCAACAAAAAGGAGTGTCCTTCTTTAAAAGACACATAAAGCCTTTAGTCAAGTTGGAAAAATTAACTACGAATCTCTGTAAGAAATTTTCCATGTCTTGCAAACACTGAAGGTGTCTAATATTACGTAGGGGAGACAATTGAAGTATTGCCTCAACATTTAAGGGACCGACTCTTATACCCTCCTTGGATAGATGAACCTTAGAAAGTGACCAACAAACACGCAAAATATGCACTTATGAGGATTTAAATGCACTTAGTAATGGTGGAATCTTTAGAACACTAACCTCAAATGGTATGGATGACGCACTCTTAAACAAGAATGAGCAGTAAGGTCATCAAAATACACTTCGATAATCGTTTTGAGATCATGAAAAATTAAGGTCATAGCTCGCTTAAATGTAGCTCTGGCATTTTTAAGGCCGAAAGGCATCTTTCGATAAGCAAAAGTACCCCAAGGACAAATAAATGCAGTCTTATGTTGATCCTCGAGTTTGATCTGGATCTGATTATATCCGAAAAAACCATCCATGAAGGAGAATACCTCGCTTCCCGCACACTCATCCAAAATTTGATCAATAAATGGTGTGGGAAAATTATCCTTAGGACAAGCACGATTTAAATCATGGAAATCAATGCATATACGGCTCGCTCCCTGCTTCTTATTAGCCAGAACAGGATTTGAAACCCACTCCATCAGGGGAACGGGATAGATAAAACTGGCTTTTAACAGTTTCTCTATCTCATCCTTAATGGCAGGTGCTTTTCTAGGATTCACCGCACGCAAACGTTGTCGAACCAGCTTCGCATTCGGATAGGTCTTAATCTCATGTTCAACAATACGAGGGTCAATACCTGGCATTTCCTCATATGACCAAGCAAATATGTCACGAAACTCTTTAAATAGCTCAGTATACTCTTTGATTTCATCAGGGGAACAACTCGCCCCAATGTAGACGTTCTCAACTTTGCCAGGATCGTGAGAAATATTGATAGGAATAGTAGGTGATAAATTCACCATGTTCCCATCGTCCATCTGACCAGGAGAGTTCAATGGAACCACGGGACTACCAATATTCTCACTAAGAATCTCCCTATAGTCATCATGCTCTATACGGTCGAGTTCAGGAAGAAAATATGATCGATGATGTAACTCTTCCCAAGGTGGCTCAACCCCAGACATGGACTCAATAATGGCTTCATCCAATAAAAAAGCATCGTTGAGGCAATCATGTGCATGAGAGGACTCAATTGCCCATGTAGGCATCACATCCGGGTCCTCCTCCTCCGTCCGCGAAGAGGAAGGACTAGGCTATGCAACTTGATCAAGATTTGCTTAATATGCTACCATTGTTGCAGGCAACGACACATCCGTTTCTATAGGTCCAATCAAAGGACTCGATGAAGGAAGAATCCAAAGATCTTCCATATGGGTAGTGCGAAAAGACAATAAATTCAATGAGGACGAAGCCCCACCAAAACTAGATTCGATCATAAGAACAGGCGTAGGAAAACTAAAGGTTTCCATAAGAGATGGATACATACCCACACCCACACTCCCAGTTGCCGGCTGAGAATGATCGATAATCGGGATAGAAGTTCCCGATGATGCATTAACACTCGAATTACGGAATCACATCTGATCAATCATAACGATATTCCCATTAAATGGAAAGCATATCACTAAAAAGAGAGAAGAGGCTACGGCTTGCATACTATACATCCAATTTCATCCTAGCAAAAGATTGTAGTCAAGGGGCGCATCAACAACCTTGACCTCGATCGCGACGGTATTCCATCCCAATTGGATCTTAAGAGAAGGAAGAATCCCGTGCAGCCGAAACAATCTACCATCAAAATCTGTCAACATAGTAGTAGATTGAGACAACTCGGGAGAACCCAAACCCTTCCAACATGACAAAGACATCACAGAAGCAGCAACACCTTCATCAATAACAATGCATTTGACGGTCATATTAAGACATTCTACATGAATCAAAAGAGACACATAGTAAGGAAAGCAAGGTTGTATTCCCATGATTTCAAATTTGATAACGAAATAAGAGTCATCATCATTAACCCCAAGAGCAGAAAGCAAGGCTCTCCTCTGCGGAGGACAAGTCTGAAGTACTTCAAGCGTGGACATTGCACAAGGAGTTTGACCCAAATCCTCGACAACAGAATAGTTTTGGGCGGCTTGGGCATTAGGATTGTGCCCTGAATGCTTTAGGACTCCCTTAGGAATGCGAGGTGCAACTTCAAGTTTATCTGTAGGTTTTTCGATAAGCAAAGGGCTCTCGGGTGGAGCGGGTTCCTTTCCAAGGTCCGGTTGTGATGAACCATAATCCTTCGCACGAGTCACAACCTTAGCAGTGTGCACCATGTTGATGCAACCATGACCAGTGTTGGCCTCCTGCGGATTTTGATCTCCACCCAATGCACAATGAGGATCAATGGTCCTCGAGTTCATATTTTGATTGTTGGGTAAAGGATTAGTTAGCATGGATGGGCCCTGTCCTATGAACCTCGAGGCATCTTCCATACGAGGGCACAAGAGAGTGAGGTGGTCATCCTTACACCAGCGTAGATCCAAATCCTAGGCTCTATCAAGCACTGAGATGGATCAAATCTCTCGAGGTGCAAACCTCTTCTTAGGTATAAATTGATTTGATTCAAACCAAAAGACACATCTTTTTATTTAAGGTCCACATATAATTTTATTATTATTAATATTTAATATTATTTATGGCTGATATATAATATTTTTTATTTTGTTAGGAACAAACATTGCATCGTTTCCCACTCCTACAATCATGGGTTTTTTAGGAGGCCTTGCACATGGTCTTAAAACCATTTGCAAGGCCCTCATAAACCATGTACAATAAAACCATGTGCAATAAAACCATGTGCAAAGCATTCTAAACAACCCATGGTTTTATTGTACATGGTTTAGGAGGCTTTGCACATGGTTTTAAAACCATGTGCAAGGCCTCCTAAACAAACAACCCATGGTTTTATTGTACATGGTTTAGGAGGCTTTGCACATGGTTTTAAAACCATGTGCAAGGCCAACATATTTTTGTGGATAATTCAATTTTGTGTTTTCTTCTTGACTCACATATTTTTTTTACGGATAATTAATTTTTTACTTTTTTATTGTTTTGTTAGGTAGGAAGATTACAACATCTCCTCCATATTAGATTGTTTTTGTTGCCGGCATTTATTTTGGCCTATTAGAAAATTTAGTTTTTATTAATAAAAATAACTTTACTAAAGTGATATTTTTTTTTTTTTGTGTTACAAAATCTCTCCCATAATATTCACTATCACTATTATTTTTTGCTGACATGTTACAAACGTTACATCACGTTACAAGATCTCTCCCATAATATTCACTATCACTATTATTTTTTGCCGACATGTTAGTAACGTTACATCACGTTACAAGATCTCCCCCATACTGGGCTGTAGAGCGCCTCTCGGCGCAATAACTTGCAAGGAAAATTTACCTTACATTTAATCTTCTTGTCCCTCCCAGCATTACGAGCGTTCTTGTCATTATAATTAGCATTTTTCGTTCTTATTCCCACCCATATGATTATTTTTCCCTTTTTTCTTATTCCTTCCAGGTTGTTGGTTGCCCTTCTGGTCCGACTATTGCACGGAAAGTACACTCGCCGATTGGGTAGGTTGAGATGAAGCCGTGGCTTGTCCTGACACGGATTGATTAGTTGACAATTGGCTCACTTGTTTCACAATCGAATCTGCAGGTTTGGTACTTATAGAGCCCACAATGCCATTGGCATGTGGCCCAGGCTTGATCTTGGGATTGAAACTAGATCGCGGAGCATTAGGTATAATCTCATACAAAAGTCCAGATTGAACGTAGATCAAATCCAACTCTTGTGCCCTAAAGATTGCTTTTTCCTCATTTTGGACTCTGGATGTAGAAACATCCTTTGCGATGTAAGGTAACAACGACTTGAGAAACCACTCAAGGAGAAATTCTGATGGTATAAAGGCTTTCATCAACCGCTTCTGTCTACACCACTCTTGAATATGATCCGAGATATGTGTGGCTTTGTCTTGTCGAAATGTCGACAATATTTCAGTACCAACTTCGTAACATATGAGTAGCTGAAAGTGATTGAGGAAAGTCATGGCAAGGGAATCAAATAAAGCGTATGCCCCCCTTGGTAACTCTATATACCATTTCGCTACAGGCCCAGTGAGGGTGCGTTGAAATAACCTTAAATGGATTGAATTGTCATGTAAGGAATTGGAAGAGCACCAAAGGTGAAAAGTAGTGACATGCTCACTAGGATCTTCTCCAACTTTACCCTCAAACTTGGGAATGTCTGAAGGAAGCTTGTTAGGGACAATCAGCTAGGCCGAGTCATGAGATACCGAATCGTTCATAAGTCTCCATAAGTTAGGTATGTTCAATATTGTGAGGAAAAGGAGCCTAGGTTGAGCCGGTCTATGCCACGCTCCCTGATAGTTCTGGTTCATGTAAGGTTGATTGCTATAAATACCATGGCCTTGGCCATAATAACCTCCTCCCATTTGACCCGTATAGGGCTGCATGGAAGCATTGTGATGTGGGGTACCTTGATTATGTGGTGCTACAAAGCCATAATTGGAAGAGTAAGTAGGTTTTTGATATCCATACCCATAGGGTTGATAGTTATGTCCATACTGCGGTCCATAAGACTATCCATGTGAAGCTCCATAAGGTGTCCCATGGGATGTCCCATGAGAATGTCCATAGATAGGGATATGGAGAACTCCTTGAGATGGACCACAAGATGATCCAGAAACAAGGATATGACCTCCCGACACAACAGGAGGTACTTGACTCTGAGATACTACCATGCGAGCAGTCGCAGTACGAACATGGCTAGTAGTGATATTCCGTCCCGAAGGACCACGTGAATGAGGGGGAGGAAGGGTTGTTAAAAGCGCATTCGAAGGAGTAGGGTTTGAGGATGAAGGGACATGTGAAGGAATGTAAGTGGTGTTCCCAATGGTCACTCATCTCGGGTTTGGTATCCGCATATGATTACTAACACTAGGTTTAGGATGGACATGTGAGGTTGCTTCCACCATTGGGATGGAAGGTGCAATGTGACTAGTGCCCCCAAATCTCTCTGCATGGAAAGGAATAGGAGTGCCCCTAGGCATAGTGCTAGGTTTGACTTCTGACTTGACATGATGTGCTGGATCGGGTGCAGGGATATCAGACATGCCATAGCAAACATGACTAGTGCTTGTGGGTTCATAATGAGTCTCGTCGCCTGGTAACCAATACCGGTGACCTGTGAATGAGGGATCATAACCAGACTGTGAAGGTATTTCTGGTGAAGGATCATATACGAGAGTAGTATCTTCCTCCCCAACCTTGTGAGGTGGAGAGGACATCTCTGGAATCTCATCCTCATGATCTCCCATAGTGTGTGAATCAAAGTGAGAAGTAGTTCGTTCGGATTGTTTGTTTCTCTCTCCCAAAGGAGGAGGAGATGTGGAAGGTGGAAGTCCTACTAAACGACGAGAATGGCGAAGCATCACGCCCGAATCCACAATGACTCAAAAAATGAAAAGACTCAAGCTAATTACGCAAACCATAGGCAAACTAGTGTGCACAGAGCATACACCTATAAAATGTAAAGCCAAATCGCAAGCAAACAAGGGTAGGATATGTGAGCTCCCAAATGAAGCAGGTATGCCTCATGTAGGAGAGGCTTGAGACTCCCATACACAACAAGCAGAGGTTCATAACCAATTATAGTGGCCCTCAGCTTCAACGCATATAGCAATTGTGCTGTCCGACCCCTACCTGACCAGGACACCTATAGAATAACCTCTGTGAAGTACCCCCTCGATAACCTAGGTAAGGAAACTAAGGTCACCTTAATATAATCAATGCTCAGGTGGACAGTTGCAAGCGGGATTGACCGTATGGGCAGGGTAGCAAAGCCCAAAACTCTCAAAAGAACCCCCAGATACGAATACAATCCTGGAAATATCTCTGGTGCTACTTAGTTACAACTAGGGGTCATCCCGATCATAATCACTCACACTGCCTCGTGCTTAACTCCCTTGTAAGAGGAGGATCCTGAGAACACTAATTATATAAAGGAATTTCACTCTCTCACTTGGATAGACACATAAATGTTTTGCTTAGTGGTCTTGAAGAATTTACTCACAATGAACTATTCCAAGACCCTAAAACCTAGTCTTGTTGGTGCACCCTATAAAAGAAAAGAGTGTAATTCATTTTATTATGCGTTGATTTAATTGGCTTATTGCTCAAAGGGCAAATGGTCATGCAACTAATGATGTTATGACGGAACAAGAAGTAAAATGCACACCTAACAATCAATGCAAATGCATTGTGTCAAATAAAGAACAGGGAATGCTACTACGTGAAGTGCAAAATTTTCCTTCAAATGAATATGCAATCATTCATATATGAAAATCTGACTAATATTCTCCAAGCAAACCTAATGCAAGTACCATGCAAATGCAAAATGCAAACAATGCATAATGATGCAAAAATCAAATGTTTTTGTATTTTTTGAATTAAATGAGAAAAAAAGCAAAAGTATGACTCTACAACCCTTAGACTCTGCAAGCACCAAGGTAAAAGAGACCTAATGCACTAATCCCAAAACAAGAAATAGAAAATGAAATGACAAGAACATTTTCAAAAATTAAAACTAAAAAGAGTCCTTGGTAAAAAACAGGGGTGTATACAGACTCCAGAAGCATCCAAGAAGACTCAACAATCATCCAAACTCACCCTTCAACACTTAATCTTCCCCCAAAAGGAAAAAAATCAGGGCATACACGACAGTTTGTAGTAAATCCGCGTATATACGCGCCTATTCTAGGAAAACCCGCGTGTACACGTGACTGTGGAAGCAAAAACTACATACATGAAGAAAAATAGATAAAAAGAAGGAAAACAGACAAGCTGAGACAAAATTTATTCCTGTAAGACACTACTAGGAAAACATGCCCCCAGACCCGACTCAAAAACAGAGAAATCAAAGCAATTCAAGAACATTGAATGCCGACAAAACCCCCAAAGGAAATGACTAGGAAGTCCCCAGTATGGTCGCCAATTCTCTTACGGAGAAAACTTCTTATGGCTTGGGGTGTACCACAACAGACAGAGTAACCGCAGAAATCAATCCCTTCCCAATACGCAAGAGAAATAAAACATCTAACACTAAAGGATCTCGAAACATACCTTATTCCGGACGGTTGATGTAGATCCCCGTTTAGCTTTTCCAATCCCGCTTGTGTTAACAATTTGCTCTCTCAACCACAACAAACAAGACAAACATTCTATATAATGGTCTTAGACCTACTCTAACATATATAATCAATAATGTATAAGAAATTAAAAGTATCCATGGATTGAATATTCATTTAAATGCACATCATTGGACAAGAAAAGATATTTCTATTAATATAAATCAGAGATTACAAGAATGACAACCTCTGTCGGCACGTCTGCGAACCGGAGAAACTGAGTCCTCCACCTGGGCCTCCCCCACCTCAATCCTCCATCTCTCGATAGCAAGCTCACAAGGAAAGGCAAGCTTGGGAAGAACACCAAGTGCTCCAAGGGACAAAGGGATGCAGACTCAAGTATAAGCTATGACAACAATGAACTATAGTTTTCTTGCTCTTCAATTCCTCCCTTTCAATGTATCCAAAGGGTTCCTTATATAGTGCTTCAATGGGGTGATGGAAGGTCAAATACGAGCGATCTCAAGGCATATGGAAGGCCAGGAGACAAGTGACTCGGATCCACATCAAGGAAAACTCCAAAAATATTTGGCCTTTTTCGCACATCTCGATGTACGTGGGTTTAAGGGTTATATCTGCGTGTATATGCGAGAAAGGGTTTAAAATTCGCGTATTGAAAATAACAGGTGTTTTTAGGGATGATATTGGAAACATCAAAGGTAAAAAAATGGTCAATGGGGTCTAAAGAGTCTGTAGAGGGACATGGAAGGCCATAAATGTGTGATCTACCATGTGTGATCTTATTTCCTTAATATTAAGCTAAATAAATTATTGGTTGCTCCACTTCTGATGGCTTCTCTATAAAAGTTTTTAGTATTCCTACGACCTACTCTAAGCCAAGTCAATCTCAATGTCAACTTCCATTCTGCTTCCTCCTTGTGAAAAGTCTACTCCTAGTCCCTTAAAGCTAATTGTTTCTCTATAAGAAAAGTATTTGATATTTCTTCTCTCAATTTAATATTTTTCTTTACTTTTGTTTTACCTTTTCCCCTCTTCAAAATTTGGTCTACGGTGGTCCTCACTAGTCAAATATCAGGAAAAATTATTTCATGTTTTAAATATAACTTACTAAAGGACACAACTTGCAAATCTAAAAAAAATAAAATCAAGAAACTAAAATGTCACAGGAAAAAATTCCATGCATTTCCAAAAAATTTCCGCGGTATTTCCACTTTGTAAACATTTCCTTTTATGATTCAAGGAAATGGAGGGGTTGTGTTTCTAGTAACATAAATTTTCATTACACTAGGAACCATGAAAACTTCATATTTCTTAAACATAATATGCATAGATGATCATATTTGTGAGTTGTTGCAATTTATTTCTGAAAATCCATTGGTTCATTTGGACGACAATCACTAAGGTATCCTCATCATGGATAATTTTATGGGCTATATATAGCCCATGGACTATATTAAGGGGGTTACATAAATTTAGTGGGCTATTTGTTATATGGAAATGGTCTTTTAAACTAAAATATATTCATCCAATATCTATTAGAAAAAAACTAAATCCAAAATGAATAGCCTCTTGAATATTAATGGGGGAAAAGAAACAAACTATTTTTCACACTAGCAAAATCTCGTTCCAATCTATTTTTGCCCCCAATTTCTAGAGAAAACTAATGAAATCACTCTTTCGCCCCCAATTTTCATTTATTGAGTCTCCCAAGGGTTATTTATCCCTCCATTTTCCTTGTAATTTAGGCATATGGTTGCATTAATATGTACTTTTAGTCAATTTCAAGTGATACCTTCTTTCATTGGAGGGACAATCAAGGGTTATTTTTTCTATGTATACGCTACACTTATTCATGGTTGACCCACATCATATTTCACTTTCAGGGTGAAGGTTCTCGTTGATGTGAATCCACTTTCCATTCTTATTGTTCTCGACATTTTAGTTTTCGCATAACATCTACATTGTAGAAAGTTCAATTCTTCAAGGAGCATGCAGGACATACAATTTATCAGAGAATACAAACTCACATCACGCTTTCTATCCAATAGTTAACATGATATATCTTTTTATCAAACGTTTTATGCTTTTTATCCACAACTAAAATAGATTATTATATTGTACATTTACCTTTTATCGTGATTTTAGTATCATGGATTCTTTTTTATGCGTGTTGAATTCTAGGGCACTTTTGATTCTTAGGGCTCATTCGGTGTTATGAGGGTTTTATTCTATTATAGGAGTATTGGTATGTGAAAGGGTTATAGATATCAAAATATATGATTTATTTTATGCCTTGTCATGTTTAAACTGTCGACTTACATTTATATTTGTTAGTAGATGCTACTCTTGATGAAGGACATGGTTTTTATATATATTCAAACTGAATTTGACCTAGTTGTTTAAAATGTTCTTTTCTTAGGAAGTTTCTCTATAATTATTATTGGATCTAAGGAGTTCATGAGAGTGTATATGTTCATATTTTATGTTTATTATTGTTGATTTTTTAGATGCTTGTAATATAAATGAATGCACATTGATTATAATGGCACGACTACAATGGAATGGTCATTATTTTGGTTGCCTTCTTGTAGAGTTGTTCAAAGCGCACTTGTAGATTCTTTTATTTGTATTGAGAAGTTCGTGCTTAGAATATTTTTTTATTCATATTGCAAAGTTCGTCAATTTTATTGTGACCTAAATTTATTAGGTTCAGTACTTGTTTTATGATATTTTGTTTTTGTAAGGTCATTCAACAATAAAATGTTTTTTGGTGGTTTGTTTTGATATATAATTGTTATCATAACGCCAAACCTTCCATGATATAAATAACGCCAGTTTACAACATATCTCCACCTTCACCTGGGATCAATTAAAATAAAATGACTACATGAGATCTATTAAAATAGGAAAGCTCCATATTCACTTTGGCTTTGACTCTGTACATATTAAGTTTGGACTAATCCAATATATCAAAGTAGACTGGATAAACGACTAATTGTCAACCAAGTAGATCATAGAAAGCAAATCGAACAGGAGTAGCAGTGAGTTAACTTGACTGGTTGGGTGTTTTGATTTTCATGCAAGAGGTTTAGGGTCAACCTTTGGGTTGCCTTTGTTGTGTCTATTATGGATATCTATACAAGGCCATGCACCATAATCTAAGTCATCTAACACGAGGAGTCATCTGATACGAGGACACGAGACACGAAGGACATGGGGATTCTGAGGGTCACCGTGTCCATGTCGGACACTCAAATCCCCATGTCCTTTGTGTCCTGTGTCCTCGTGTCAGATGACTCCTCGTGTTAGGTGACTTAGATTATGGTGCATGGCCTTGTATAGACATCAGTAATAGACACAATGGCCTTAAATATTTTAAAAATTATATATATTAAAAATAGACATATAGATCCAAATTTTTACATATTCAATAGAAATCAAAATCAATGCACATTTAACATTAGTAATTACACGTTTAAATCCTTCAAATCTTATTCACCTACACAACAAACACACTTTAGATCCCTCTCCACACTTGCAAATGATAAAAAGAAAGTGAAAATTTTGATTTAAAGAGATTTTGGGCTTTTTTTAGTGGAAAACACTAACAATCCTCAGACACATGTGTCCTCTGCAGAGATGTGTCGGACACGCTCTGTCAGCATGTCCATGTCCGACACGCAGACATGGGACATGCAAGCCCTTTTAGAGGTGTCTGGTTTCATAGACCATAATCAATGCTGATAGGTTTGGGTTGACTGCCTCTGTTGTGTCCATTACTGATGTCGTTACTAGGCCATACCAATTCATGCACCATAATTCATTTTGATAGCTTTATATTAAGCACCACTATCTCTGAAACAGTGTCAAGTCCTTACAGTTTTCCACAATTTTTTTAATTAAATAATAATAAATAAATTAACATAAATTTATCTTAACTAGATTTATTAATAGAAAATATAAACAACAGTAAATAAATAGAGTTTTCTAAATAGGGGACTTTTTGACTTCTGTTTCTGGCTTATTAGTTTTTTGTCATGAATCTTCACGAAATTTTCAAAACGTTTAAAAACATTGTGAGATCTTACAGATTTTTGGTGTAGGGGAATTTCCCGTCACCTATTTTCATTTTGAAGCTTAAAATCACCCAACAAACAACAAAAATTACAAATTTTGTAGATTAAATTCACCGAATTCCGGCAAAAAATCAACTTGAAATAGTTTGGACTAATCTAATATATCAAATCTCCATATTCACTTTGGCTTTGACTCTGTACATATTAAGCTTGGACTAATCCAATCTATCAAAGTAGACCGGATAAACGACTAATTGTCAACCAAGTAGATCATACAAAGCAAATCGAATAGGAGTAGTAGTGAGTTAACTTGACTGGCTGGGTGTTTTGGGGATTCGAGTGTCCAACACGTAATGTGGCCTACATGTCTTGATTCTGAGGGTCACTGCAGTGTCCGTGTCGGACACTCAAATCCCCATGTCCTTTGTGTCCTGTGTCCTCATGTCAGATGACTCCTCGTGTTCAGTGACTTAGATTATGGTACATGGCCTTGTATAGACATCAGTAATAGACACACTGGCCTTATATATTTTAAAAATTAGATATATTAAAAATATAGACATATAGATCCAAATTTTTACATATTCAATAGAAATCAAAATCAATGCACATTTAACATTAGTAATTACACATTTAAATCCTTCAAATCTTCTTCACCTGCACAACAAACACACTTTAGATCGCTCTCCACACTTGCAAATGATAAAAAAAAGTGAAAATTTTGATTTAAATCAATTTTGGGCATTTTTTTAGTGGAAAACATTGACAATCCTCAGACACACATGTCCTCTGCAGAGATGTGTCGGACATGCTCTGTCAGCATGTCCATGTTCGACATGCAGACACGGGACATGCAAGCCCTTTTAGAGGTGTCCAATTTCATAGACCATAATCAATGCTGATAGGTTTGGGTTGACTGCCTCTGTTGTGTCCATCACTGATGTCCTTACCAGGCCATACCAAGTCATGCACCATAATTCATTTTGATAGCTTTATATTGAGCACCACTATCTCTGAAACAGTGTGAAGTCCTTACATTTTTCCATAATTTTTTCTTGCTACCTTGGCCTAATCTCGATTGCCTTCCTGCCATTCATGCAATTCCGACGTGTCCATGTTGGTCAAGGAGTCACATTATTTTTTGATGTTTTATTTTTAATTATTTGTTTGGTTATCAGTCAAGGGGTCACATTATTTATTTTGGATAGCAGTAAGCTAAATTTTAGACCATTTGCACCTAAAATTTGACGAGTTTGTTTGGCAAATATCTGACTCATTTTCAACAACAAATTGTGTTGCCGGATTCCCACCAAACTTGCCTAAAAATATACAAATGGTCTAGATATTAGCCAAATCCTTTGAGATATATGTAGAATCATATTTTTTTTATTCCACAAATCTTAATTTTCCATAACCCTTCAAATACCCATTTATAAATTATATATAGTTTATTACTAGATGATTTATTAAAATTAAATATCTTAAAAAATTAGATTTGAATTTGGATGAGGAAGGGAACACCTTTTCATAATTTTTTAATCTTAAATTCAAGAAACTAGACCCCTCTCTTGCTGGAAAGATTCCAGTTTAAGACATTACTTTTCATAATTTTTATTTTATGAGCATAAATGCTTATTTTTTATTTTTTATGAGCCAAAATATATATTTTATTTTATTTTATGAGCTGACACACATTTTTATTATTATTTTTTATTTTTAGTAAAGTTACATTAAGTTACAACATCTCTCCATACTTGGCTGTAAAGCACACTCTAGGTACAAGTAGCACAACCACAACTATAGTGGCTAATGAACACATATATATGAAGCTAGTCACCTAATTTTGTGGAGATAGTTGTTAAACAAAGGCTAAATATTAAACTAATTACCAAATCACTATAGTTATCCATTTATGGTAAATATAAACCTTCAACTAATTAATATAAACATAAAACAAATACTATTTGATAATAATAATACTAGTCATTATTGTTTCCCCTTTCTTTAACTAGTGTTTAAGTGAAGTTTATTTAAATCTCAATCAAGATGCATTTAAGCATAACAAGATATTCCTCTATGAAATGAATTGATCCACTCAAAGAAGTCTAAACACAAACAACAACTTTTTAAGTCCAAAATATGAGATATCTAAAAGCAAACAATGACTTTTTAAGATGCATTAATTATATTTTGAAAAATAAAACCTAATGATAGTTTCATATTGAATAATGATCCATTACAACAATGTGTTTGACCACTTATTTGATAAATCAAACATAATAGAAGCTGCAATACTACATTTCTTTCATCAACTCAATTGCCTCACATTAATGCCATTCCTTGTGAATTAACCAAAAAAAAGGAAAAAAACTCCACTCAAAAGGAAAAAAAGGAAAAAGGAAAAAAACTCCACGAAACATGGAAAGTGAGGTAATACAACTAGATAAACGCGATGAGAATGATAGAATTAGGTTAATTACCTTCTTGATGGAGAATTAGGTTAACTTCCAGGAGTAAACCTTCTTGATGGAGAATTACATTAACTATTAGGGAATCGGCAACTGGGGACGGGCTGGTACTTGCGTAACACGGGGTCCAGGGATCCAATCCCGCTACCACTATAAATCTAGGTGAAACCACAGTGCCCTGAACCATGGCCCATGGGTTAATTTGGGGGGGATTTGAACTCATGACCTTCCATTCACAAACAATTCCATTTACCACTTGCTCTGCCCCCCCACAGGCACATTCTGAGCATAAGATTGATCTTGGTTCAAAGTCTGTTAATTTGGACTCTCTTAAACCACTTTGTATTTCTTATTTGTCTAAATTTGAAGGACCTCCTGTTTTGTTTAAAAATCTAGAAAATTGTGAGCGGGATTTATCATCTTCAAGTAATTTTTCATCAGATTTTGCATTGGGGAGGTTAGGGTTCGCATCTCCTCCAAATGTTAAAATTGTTTCTAGTAGGGGATATTTTCTTCGGTCTTGTTCGAAGGTTAATAAGGAGGTGTATGATAAGGATCGAGGACGAGGGATTCATTCTTCTTTTTCGGTATGTGATTTTTTACTTCTTGCCATGAATTTTGATGTTGTGATTGTTCCTGGGGAACTTAGAGCAGTGTATACGCCCATAGTTGTACAATGATTAATATGAAACAAAACATGAGGTGTGATACCATTAATTTGAAACAAAACATGAGGTGTGATACCATTCATGACTTTTACTATGTATGCATACATAGTAATGAGTACAAGATTGCATTATCTCGCGTGGGGCGTTCCATGCCCGAGAGGTCATTGAATTTTCTATGGTCCACTTGGTTGTACACGAATGCCATTGGAAAATCTCAAAAGCTCTTAAAAACACAACCAAGCTAGTTCAAAATAGAATGCAAGGGGACATCAAAACATTAATAAAAAATTCAAATCCTTTGAAGCATTATGCTATTTCAGTTAAGAAAAGCATTAAAACCCTTAGAGGCAATATGTTATTCCATTTTGCAACAACTATTTAGCATTCTCAATTTGAAGCATTCAAAGTATTAAAGGTTAGAATTTACTCACTGATTTGGAAGAGTCGAACATTGGACACAAGCGAGAAATGTAGTCTCCTTGCAATGAAGCCTCCACAATGAAATATTTGAAGTAGTGAAATATTATCCATAATGAAGTATCTGAAGCAATGAACTCCCCTAGGATATTCCCCAAAATGAGAGAAGACCAAGGTAATAATGTTAAGGCTAAGTATATATGTAGTAGTTCTTAGAATTATCGACAATGGAGCGTATGCACACAGGTCTCATATAAGTTGGTTTCAAAAAATTCCAACAATATATAGAATCAAAACCCCAACTGACAAGGCACAAAAACCATAAAGCAATGAAATCTTCTCCACAATGAAGTCCCAGATGCAATGAACTCCCCTAGAAGATTTCCCTAAATGAGAAAAGACCAAGGTATAGCTGCAAAAATCACATGGAATTTTATCCCTTTGATGTTAAGGGTAAGGCTGATTCCATGTTCAAAGCTATATGTTAGGCTAAGTGCCAACCAACCTGAGATTCAAGTTAGATTATAGTGATCACTCGATAAACAAAGAGTTACATTCATGCACATCGGATCATATAAACTAGTGTTGACAAGGCATGCCAACGATATATATTTATATATATAGCATCAAAACCCTAAAGCACTTTAAATATTATTTTAAAAATACACGTCGTGCATCACTTAAGTGACTCAACGTCGATGTTGTTGCTAAGGTATCGACATTCATAAAATTTACTTCCATGTTGAAGTATCGTGGCTTAAGATACGCTCATTAACGTGGCTTAATCCATGTTACTTCAAGTTTAAGAGTTTAAATGTGGATAGAGCGACATTTAAAGTGAATTTCATGAATTTTTTCTACCAATTTTCGTCTAATTGGACAAACATTCAACGTTGCGATTTTTTCTTAAATTTTTTAGCAACGTCGATGTTCATGTCGAATTTTGACCCCAAATGTAGTAGTGTTAAGATCAACTTGGTATAATGTGTCTTTAGGTAAAGTGTGTTTCTTTAGTATCCATTTGTACTTATGTAATCTGAAGATCACAATATGTTCTAGACATAAAGTGATCTGACGATTCATTTTCACCTTGATCTTAACGACTATTGATTCATGGATTAACACCTGATTTGTCTATGATATCTATTTAAATATCATGGGGTATCATTTGCTTGATGATCGATTGTGAGAAAACTCATATGGATTTTTTTTCCTTTGCATAATATATCCCCTCAAGAAGTTGCTTGGTTGGGGTCGTAGACTTTTCCCTCTTTGAGGGTTTTATCCACATAAAACATCGATGTTTTTCTATGTGATCTGTTTGTGTGAGAAGTTTATAAAGGTGTTTGATCTTTTGTAAATATCATGTGTTAGTCGAACATGGTATTAGAGTGCTTATGAAGCCCCTCTTCCATTGTTGATTGAAACCTTGAACTGGTGTAGTTGTGTGCATCAAAGGATTTCTATATTATTCTATTTTTGTGTATTTATAGGAAGAGAGAGGTGTTCCATTTTGTCTAAATCTTATTTCAATTGGAAACACATTTTTTTCACTAAATAGAATTTCAATATTCCCAAGATATGGCCACTTTACCAGATTCAAAGGTACACTATTTACATTTACATATTAAAAAAAATGTTCTCATATGCTTTCATATTTTAGGTTGGTTTTCTATTTTATTCTTGGTTTGTGTATGCTCTTTTTCATGCACTCTGTGAAACTTCACAAATAAAAAACAAAGCGGAAAGGGTTTTATTGGCTACGCATGCTCTCTTCTGTATGCCTTGTGTGAACTCAATAAACCAAAAATAATGAGAAAACATACATTTTCGGTGTAAGCTGACCAAGAACTAACCCCAAATATGAGAAATTCATGTTTTGGAATTTTGTTCATTTTTGTTTTTCTGTGGTTGTGTAAAGTGTCTTGCCGGTGAAAAAATAAGGTTTTTTTTGGTAGGAATGCTCTCCCAACAAAAAAAAACAACAATTCCCCCATTATCCTCCATAATATTACTAAATCTTTTGTTGAAATCATGACTTGGTTGAAAGTTACTTTAATAAGTAAGAGGTATTGGGTTCAAGTCCTTATTTTGTTAATTTTTGCAAAAGTTCACATAATTGTATTTTATAAAGTAATTAGACTGTAAAGGTATTCCCCACTTGTTTTTATAAAAGTGGGTGTTGGCAATTTAATTGCTTAAATTCCAAACATTAATTTATCAATCTGGGAGCTCATAAACTTATGAGATTACTACAAAATATATGTAAGACCAAGAAAGATCTAAGGTGAAAGTAATAGGTTTGACAAAGCATTTACATGAATTGAGTTAAATACTTAACTCATGTAACCAACTGTAACAACAATTAACTCAATGACATATCTAGTTCTTGTAGCTTAGTCAAATTATCAAATACAATCAAGAAATTACAATGCAAGAAATAAAATTGGTGAATATTATTGATGTAGGTATGAGTCCTATGGTCTTTTAACGACTATATAATCTATGGGTTAACATGCAGACATGATATTTGGTGACAAGTTACCCAAATTCTATTTTACACACACACTTCATTCTTCATTGAAAATAAAATAATAAACAATGAAAGTAAATGCATCATTTAAATAACAAAAATAAAGACTTCAAGGACTTATAAAATGATCATATGACTAACTACACAAACCAAATCCATAAAATACAAGACTAAATACAACTATAGGAAATAAATGAAGCTATAGAAATAATTACGACTACATGAAATCAATAAAACATAGGAGTATGCCAGGGAGAGGGGGTCCTTCCTCTTCCAACATACCCTCCCTAAAATCTATAGTATATGGAAAAGGAAGTTACACATATGTTGGAATCAATTTATTATTGAGAGGGGGAGTGAATAAGTAATTGCATGGATATGTATAATTTTAACTTATGCAAATCATAGATTTAAAACTTTCCACCATCCAAAAGAACAATAAGAATAGTGAAAAAATATTTGAAAGTAATTGTATATCTATAAATGTATATGTATAATTACATCAGTGGGATATTACATTCTCCAAACATGAGCAACCACTTATTTAAGGTGTTGACCTAATCCCAAGTTCTATCTGCGGGCTGCTGGCACCGACCTACAACAATTTCAATCTATGTGAGCACCAACTCACAATATTTAGGAACCAACCTGAATAGATATTAGTCTGACTGCACAAATTGTGACTTGCATCTTCAAGCTCTCTTTTGTGGATAATTGTTCTCTTCAATTGTGGAAGCACCACAACTTTTGTTTGTTCTCCAACACTGACTAGAAGGAGGCTATGACCCCCTAAGTTTTATCTGCACCAATATAAAGGATTCTACTACACCCTGATTGTATTCTCCAACACGGACTTGAAGGAGACTACAACCTCCTACTCATTTCCCTGTCTAAACTCCCTAATATTGAAATAAAATTTGTATAGAAAAATTGCAAATAGAGAAAATACCTTATCTTCACAATCCTCAACTGTTGTAACTTGTTTGATATGCTTCTGATCATCTACGCCAGAATAGATAGTTTCCCAAAACATGATGTGCGATTTTTATTGCGTATGTGTCCTTTCAACTAGTCTATGTTTTGCATATTAATAGCATCTTTGTCTCAGTTATACTTGTTGTTCTATGATCTGCATCTTTACTGAAAAAGAACTTCGCACATCTAAGATATGGGTATCCTTTTCTTCTAGTGAACTTATTTGTTGTTCATCATTGACTGAGTTGCGCTCTTTGGATCTGCTGCATAAAGATATTCTTTACGATCAACAAGCCATTGATACCCAAAATAAATTATGTAGCTTGTCAAACAGTTATCTTGGATCTTCATTCTACACAAGCTTGCTTCACCCCATCTATATATTGTTTATTTATAGTCTTCTTGACTCAAGAGATGTGTCCTATTGGTGAAGTTCCTTAACTTTGGATAACGCCCCACTAGATTGAATTTTCAACAAGTTAGGATCTGCGTCAGCGTGCCACTTTCCACAATTCATCTATGTGTATTGTATGATGCACATATTCCAACATCTTTGTGGGAATTTCGCACACAACGGTTTATTACTTATGTTTCTTTACAAATCTTTGTACCACATACCATATTCTTTGTGGGACTTTTACGCACATTTTTTCTCTCTTTATTCATGAGACTCACAAATGGTATTTTTGCATCTATGCCATTTTCAATGTTCTTCTATATGTGTTATTATATGCACATTTGTGACCAATGTTGTGGTGGGATAATTTCTTTTAGGTGTCTTCCACATTCTCCCATATGTATTTCTTCAAGCTGGTTGTGTGAGAGGAATTCTTTTAGAAATTCAATCTAATTGTTTTGACTTTTGGTCCAACTAATTTTTGATCCTTTGACATATTTTAATTGACTTCTGATCCATCTAATCTTTGATCCTTTGACATCAATTTATTGAATTCTTTGATCCATCTGATATTTGATCCTTTGACTTTTTATCCATCCGATCTTTGATCCTTTGAAATCTTTTAATTGACTTCCAATCCATCAGATCTTTGATCCCTTGACATCAACGACAACACATATTCAACAATCTCCCTCTTTTTCATTGATGTCAATACTGTCTTAAATGATAACACTTGTTTCAAACTTCTCTTGAAGATGTGCGCCAAAGACTTCTTCTATGATCATGTTTTTATATCTCCTTTTTGCATAGTTTGTCTTAAGGTTTATTTACCATGTCATTGCTCACCATGTGTGTGGGATCTTCCGTTTTCATATCACTTTCGCATCTTCTCTCCCCCTTTGACATCAATGGCAAAGGGACCTTTGTCTTTGTTGTATCTCCTTGTATTTGTGCTCACTTCTTTTGGTGTGTTAGGTCACATATAATCACATTGTCTATTTCTAATTTAATGTATCCTATAGGAAATCTTGTCTTGAGCTTTGGACATAAGGTTTTTTTATTATTGCAAATAAATTTTCCTATTAACACACATATCTCCAACCTTTTGCATGCGTGGATAAAGTTGATGTGCCCGATATAATGTCCACATGGTGTGTCCGTATTGGAACTTTTAATCCAACACCATTCTTTCAAACCATCCTTTTTTGTCATTTATCATCCTACGCATTAAATTTGGCCTCATCGTGATCTCACTTAGATTGTACAATGCATGCACTCATCAACTTCAATGTCTCTTCAATTTATGTTCAAGCGTGTGATGATTTACTTCCCAATTCTATAAGTTGGCGATGTTTTTCAATCCTTTGACCACCTTGGTTCATACTCTGTCTAACGTATTCTGTTTTTTTATGTCTTGATTTTCCATTCTTCAGCCCTTATTCTCCATCATGTATTATTTCCAGTGGTTGAATAATTCCCTTGACAGCCTTTGCATGGTGGTTTATCCTCAGCATGTGGATTTGGGACAACTATGGAAAAATATATGCATTTGGAAAAACTAGTTTAACGAATTCAATTTCAGGCCATGATGCCAACAATTGTGCTTCAATCGAACTACTTCATAGACGCTATCCAATTTGAGTAGAAGAGTGGATATCCCGGAGGAACAACAACAACAAACATTCACCCTTTCGAGTCATTTTTGGGCTACACACAATTCATCAACTTCGACACTGGATATTATTCCCCTATCGTAGTTGCTTGATTTTGCCAAGCCAGTTTCAATGGACTTGGACTTGCACCTTTAAACTTTTCCTATCAATCACGTTGAAGAAGTTGACCTTGAGATGCACTTATGTTTCATGTCTATCATCCGTCATCTTTACTCTTGTTGTTCTTCAATTTTCATCCTTTTTTTCGAATAGTGGTTGGATGTAACACGGGATTCGAAGATCCAAAATTTTGTAATCATATTTTGAACATAATACAAAAATTTCCCTTTTTGCGCAATTATTGTGTATTAATTGTACATTTGCTTCCTTATTGTTTTATGCATGTCAATTTTTTTTTTTACAATAACAACTACATACTTCACATATACAATAACGATTCTTCAAATGGATTCAATGAACAACCACTTGCTTTATTAATCCTTGAGCATTTAATGTACCTGTTTTGGACTCAAGTATCCCACATAACCTTTATGGTTTAACAATGTAAGCAACAAACATTTGTTGTTGGTACTGTGCAGTTGTTAGTTCCATATTTTTGGCATTCCTAAGATGCATTTCTCATCAATATATTCTTTATTGACTAAGCTACGTTTACATTATATTAATTATGACACACTCTTGAGATACATTTCTTTCTCGAGTATTATGGAAAAATACAAGATCTATGCTCTTGGGGCGAACATTTTTTTACAAATTTGTACCAACTAGGTTTCCTTTGCTACTAATTTTTCAGGAAACATTTCAAGGACTTGTGCCCATATTTATCACATACATAGCATCTTATGGTGTATAAATATTTCACTACATGTCCAACAAAATTACACCTCCAACATTTTACAATAATGTTGATATTTTTATATACAAAAGTGTTAGCATACCTGGTTTTCTCATTTCTCATAAGCAGATCATCTTTTCTGTGAAATGTAGTCTACTGGTTTTGTTGATGTATTTGTAACTTTGGAAGATATTCCAATGTATATTATCATTATATGTTGTTGTACCACCATTGAATATGTGTTGTCCTCCCTTCGGGATGTCATTATTGTGTATGGACCTTGAGGTACAACCTTCGTTGTAAGTCAGGGAAATACTCCCCAATGTAACATCATGTAATGTATTTTTGGAGTCTCTATAGGAGAATTCGGCCCTATTAGGGTAAGAAGTCGAACTGAGTCATGTATTAGGTCAGTCACTTAAAAGGTATAAATAGGGAGGCACCCTCCCTCATTTATACACACTTACACTCACTCAAGTTCACATGAGTAGAGAGAGAAATACAAGGAGGAGAGATAGATAGTTGCTGAAGACTTCTTATTATTGGGTTTGTTCATATTATTATACAATCTTTGTGAATGAGCTATTCTGAGGAAGTTTCCAGGGTTTTCTCCTTTATGGTTTCCTCGGTGAAAAAATTTGTGTCTTGTGTATCTGTTCTATCTTATGCTTCTTGTTGTACTTGTTATTCTTTGGAATAAATATCCTAATAAAATTAAATAGATTAGAAATACTAACATGGTATCAAAGATTCTCTAAAAGAAGGAATTTTGCACAACAAAAACTATGGATTCCTAGTTCAAGATATTCTCTCCATAGATCATCAGGAAACAAGGGCTAGGCTAACTCGCCTTTGTAGGGTGCATCTTTTGGTGGAAGCAGTTTCATATTTGAATAAGTTTCATTCTTGACCCTGTCACTGGTGTCGAGAGAAACCAGGGAATCAAGTTTTGGAGGCTTCCCACCTCAGTCTTCAGAAAATGACCTATATGAGCAAATTGCCTCAAGGAGGCACATATTTTTGTCCAAACAGAATTCCCAAACTCCAAGCTTGAAAAATTAGGGTTTCTATGACAAACCCTAGGCTAGCCAACTCCAGAACCAGGTCAGACACCTCAAATCAGTAAGATCTGAATCTTTACTATTTCCATTTGAGGTACTCATTTGAAAAGATGACTTTCCATACTCAACTCGAGGACAAGCTTGGATGGGTTGATAACTTCTGAGCATGGAAGTATAGAATCTCCCTAATCCTTGAAGAAAATGATTTGGATCAGTACATCAGTGTAGAAGTTCCAAAGATAGAGGGAGATGAGGGTAAGGATAATCATAAGAAGAACGTGGTTAAAGCCAAGAGAATCATTGTAGATTCAATTAAGTATCACTGCATCCCCCATGTGTCATCATTCAAGACACCGAAGGAAGTATTTGATGCTTTGACAAAGATGTTTGAAGGAAAGAACATCAACTGGAAGATGACATTAAGGAACCAACTAAATAATGTGAATATACATAAGTCAGAGACTATATAGTCCTACTTCATAAGGTTTTATCAAATCAAGGAACAACTTGAAGAAGTTGAAGAAAATGTAGCATAAGAAGAGATTGTTATGACTATCTTGAATGGCCTCCCAAGATCATGGGATTCCTTCATTCAAGGAATCTGTGCAATAAGGAAATTTATATGTTTCAGCCAACTCCAAGAAGAATGCACACAAGCATAATCTCAACTCAAAACAAGAGAAGAGAACATGGGAGAAACTAAAGATCAATCTCTCACTGTTCACACCAGGAAGAACTTCAAGAAGAAGGAGAAGAAGAAGAACTACCATCACAACAAAAGGAAGGATAAGAAACAAAATAAGTTCAAAAAATATCCTTCTAACATTTGATGCTATACTTGTGATGAAAAGGGACACATTGCAAGAGAATGTCCCAATAGGAAGAAGAGAAATCATGCGCATAGCGCCGAAAACCATGAACCAACAAACAAAAGATTCATAAGAGAGAAGGATGATTTAGATGAAGAGTATGTGCTAATATCAGCACTTACGGGCACTATCTCACATGGAAGAAATTATTGGATTGTGGATAGTGGGGCATCTAAACACATGACTAGATACAAAGAATCATTCGTTAACATGTCTGAGCATGAGTCACCTCACAAGGTGAAACTTGGGGATGATTATCAATACCCCATAAAAGGGAGTGGAGAATACTCATACAAGCTAAACTCTCGGAAATCCTTAAAGATAAAGGATGTGATATATGTTCCAGGATTGAAGAAGAATCTCATATCCATCTCTGCACTAGATGTAAAGGGAATGAGAGTTGAATTTGTTGATGGCCAAGTTCTAATGTGGCCTAAAAGAAAGACAATTGATGATGCAACAATGATTGGAGAACACAACGAAGGATTGTACAAGATAAAGGGACAACCAAAACAATCATTGGTTCATGAATCAATAGAACCAAGTGAGTTGTAGCACTGAAGGCTTGCACATGTGAACTACAGATCCCTACCAATTGCAAGCAAAGCAATCTCAAGACTTCCAGAAATACAAAAAAAGATTGAAGGAATTTGAAAAGGACGTGCACAAGGGAAGAATGCAAAGAAGAAATTTCCCAACAATGAAAGTAAGGCTAACATAATACTAGAGATAGTACACTCAGATGTATGTATGCCCATGTTCTCTAGCTCATTAAGCGGGTATGTGTACTATGTTTCCTTTATAGATGACTTCTCACGTAAGACTTGGCTATATTTCTTGAAAGGGAAAAATGAAGTATTTAGGAATACAAATCCTTGGACAAGAACCAAACTGAAAGGAAGATCAAGACTCCGTGGTCAGATAATGGAGGATAGTTCACCTCAGAAGAATTCAAGGACCTCTGCAGAGAGTCTGGGATTAAGAGGGAGTTGAGCACTCCATACAATCCTCAACAGAACGTTGTTGTGAAACGAAAGAACCATACCATAATGGAAGCAACGAAATCAATGCTTCATGATGTTATAGCGGATTTCACCACACTAGGTGAATCACACATTGTATGGCCTTCCCCTGTCCCACTGTAGACTCATTAGCCCCTATGGACCACTTTTTGTCTTTTGATGTATCCTTGATCATCCCTAAAAACATAAGAAAATTGATATACGCGGCTTTTTCCCCGATAACCGCGTACATACGCGGATATTCCCTATATAGTCGTGTACATCGGGATGTGTGCATAATCCAAATCCTTTTGGAGTTTTCCTTGACTTGGATCCGACTCATATGACTCTTGGCCTTCCATATGCCTTGAGATCGCACGGATTCAACCCTTCATTATCCCTTGTGAAGCTATATAAGGAAGCCCTTGATACATTGAAAGCATGAAAGATAAGAGAGAATTGAGAGTAACGAAACTATAGTCCATTGTTGCCAGAACTTATGCTTGAGTCTGCATCCCTTTGTCCCTTGGAGCACTGTTGTGTTCTTCCCAAGCTTGCCTTTTTCTAGTAATCTTGCTATCGAGAGATGGAGGATTGAGGTGGTGGAGGCCCAAGTGGGGGATTCAGTTTCTCTGGTTCGCAGACATGTCGTCAGAGGTTGTCACTTGTAATCTCTGATTCATATTAATAGAAATATCTTTTCCTGTCCAGTAATGTGTATTTGAATGAATATTGTTTCCATTGGAATATGTCAAATGCTTTTACATTATTGATTATATATGCTAGAATAGATCTAACACCATGAAATATAGTATGCTTGTATTGTTTACTTGTTGTTGAGGACGTGCTATAACAATTCAAGCTGAAGATTGGAAAGCTCAACGGGGATCTACTTCAACCGTCCGGAATAAGTTACGAGGTTCGATCCTTTAGTGTTAGATGTTTTTATTTCTATTGCATATTGGGAAAGATTGATTTCTGGAGTCTAGCTGTCTATTGTGGTACCCCAAGCCATAGGAATTTCTCTCTATAAAAGAATTGGCGACTCCGCTGGGGATGTTCCTTGTTCTTCTTTGGGGTTGGCGGCACAATGGGCTTGATATTATGGATTTGCTCTCTATTTCTCCCTGTTTCTGTGTCACATTTTATAGTATGTTTTTCCATTGACACTCCCCTTTATGGGTTTGGCCTTGACCTGCTTTTTACCACTGCCTTCCTTGTATACGCGGGTTTTTGGCTGAAAGTCGCGTACATACGCGGATTTTTGGCCAAAAGTTGCGTACATATGCAGCTGTTCTTTATACAATCATGTACATCCTCCCTTTTGGTGAGTCTGATGTTGTGGGAAGTTGCTGGGTGGGTTGTGAGTGTGGTTGGGTCTTCCTTGGGTCTGAAGTTGTCTGTTGGATGCTTCTTTTGTGACTAGAGACTGTTCGTGTTTATCACAGGTATTATGTCTGAACTGGCATATAGGTTAGGATTTCACATCCGCTTGCACTTATGCATTGCCTTATGACCGTTCCATCTTAACCTTAGGTACGAACCAATTCCATGGTATCACGGAACCTTCATGCTGCTGTTAGAAGTGATATTATGTGAATGGTAGAGCTTTCCTATACATGGGTGCCCTAGTTAGCTCCCCTTTGCATTTGGTACCCATGCTGTGAGTCCTCTCTTAGGTCCGGAAGTCCATTGTATAGTATTGCCATGACATTTCGTAAGAGCCTCATACTCCTCTTGATATTATGCTGGCCATGTTCCCTCCGAACTCCCTTGTATCAAGTTGTGAATGCATTATCATGAGCTTTTCCTGTCTTATTAAGCTTTATGCTGGCTCCCCTGACATTGCGTTTCAGCCATATAGCCCGAGCTTGTCTCATGTCTAGCCATGCAGATCCATTTTTTATATCCTTCGCAGCTTGATTTCCCTTTTTTACTGGGAGGGGATTTTCCCCCGAGTGTCAATATCCTACACATGTGTCCTTGCATTGAGCATAGGTATGTTCCACTGCATGGAACTAGTTTGTTTGCCTTTATGACACTCGTCTCCTCCTAGTTTGTAACTATAAAGCTAGTTTATTCTTTTTTCAAGCTTTTCAAATAACTGAAAAAGACCAAAAAAAAATAAAAAAACCAAAAATCTGGACAAGAAAAGATATTATCTTTGGCAGCTGTCGAGTCGTGTCGCCTTCGAATAGAGCACTGTATATCACATCCGTTGGTTGGGTTATAGTTTGACTCTAGGAGCTGTACTCGTTTATCTGAGTTTATCTCCACCGACTGGTTAAGCTTCCAGTCCCTATGGAGCCTCTATTGATGCCTCCTGCATCATAGAGATGTCCCAGTTTGTAAATCGAGTCTATGCTGCCTTTATTCAGTCACCATACGCTGTTATGCTCTTGTTCGAAGGAAGTTGAAACCTGAGTCGGCCATTCCTCAGTTATCTTGACTTTGCATGTCGGCCATTCCCGGTACAGTACTGGTTCGTGCACCTTATGATCGAGTCCTTCCACATTAGACAGCTTTGCTGAGTACCTCGTGTTGGATGATGGGGGATGCCTTAATGCCCTCCTTCCAGCGGATTTCATCCCATCGACTTCAGATCATTTATTCTGGGATTGGAGTCTAGAGTAATATTGAGTGCCTTGAGACTTGCAGTCATCAGTGGCAGGTTCTCTTGCCATCTATAGTTTTGGGAATACATCAATGTCCCCTGATTGATGGATTCTCTCAAGTGTTTGACCTCAACACATTTATTCACACTTGTTAGTTTGCACTCTAGTACCTTGATTCCCATTTTCATTATCGGTGGGTGATCTCGCGTCTGTTAACGGTATACATCAATGACCGGTAATCAGACGATGGACTACTATGTTTGACCTCGACACCTCTATTCGCATAGTAGGACATGTACTCGTAGCGGTTTGTGTAGGAGACCTTCCAGATTGGTGGCATCTCTTATATGCTACTGCCTTGATCGTGCCAGTGTTCATGAGATTTCAGCTCTCGTGACTTGTTCCAGTATATGTCAGACATTTCCAGCCACTATGGAGATCTTGATCTATTGTACATCTTCATCCTTTGTGGAGATCATGGTCCTTTGTATATCTTCATCATGGAGATTCTAATTTATGTATATTGTACGTGGCGATGACCACATATGTTCTATCATGTTTCATGCCTATTCATGGCCATTGTACTCTTATCTATCCGGGACTGCTATATGTATTTGCAGATTATATGCAGAGTTGTATCATGGTACTATGCTGATTGGGTGGCTGGTCTTCCATTTGGGTACCTTCATCACTTCCTTTC
>LPNX010096859.1:118334-269152 GCA_001517045.1 Pseudotsuga menziesii
TGCTATCGTAGTGATGGAGGATTGAGGTGGTGGAGGCCCAAGTGGGGGATTCAGTTTATCCAGTTCGCAGACGTGCCGTCAGAGCTTGTCACTTGTAATCTCTAATTCATATTAATAGAAATATCTTTTCCTGTCCAGTAATGTGTATTTGAATGAATATTGTTTCCATTGGAATATGTCAAATGCTTTTACATTATTGATTATATATGCTAGAATAGATCTAACACCATGAAATATAGTATGCTTGTATTGTTTACTTGTTGTTGAGGACGTGCTATAACAATTCAAGCTGAAGATTGGAAAGCTCAACGGGGATCTACTTCAACCGTCCGAAATAAGGTACGAGGTTCGATCCTTTAGTGTTAGATGTTTTTATTTCTATTGCATATTGGGAAAGATTGATTTCTGGAGTCTAGCTGTCTGTTGTGGTACCCCAAGCCATAGGAATTTCTCTCCGTAACACATGACCAAGATCTTCCAATGCACCTTTGGGAGTATGCAGCAAGAACTGATGCGTATGTACAAAATTGTACTCCTCATCAAGTACTTGAAAAAAATACTCCTGAATAATCTTTATCAGGAGAGAAACCATAAGTAATCCATTTTAGAATATTTGGTTTCTAGGTATACATAAATGTCCCAGAGGAGAAAAGGACCAAGCTCAATCCTTCTGGGAGGAAGGGTATATTCATAAAACACGGTGATACATCAAAGGCCTACCGAATATACTTCCCAGGATTCAATAAGATCGACATTAATAGATATGTAACCTTTGATGAGGACTCAACATACTCTAGATCCAGGAGGATGCCTATTGAAGAGATCGAGGAAATTGAAGGAATGAGATTCCAAGATATGGAAATTATAGAAGCAATTTTAGAAGATCATGAATATCATAACATGAGAGTGCCACAAGAGAATATAGAGACACTTCACGAGAAGGACTCCCACAAGAGGAAACCAACATGGGAACAAGAGCTCATACAAGAGGTAAAAAAAGTATGGCGCTATATAAGGAATGCATAGAGGGAGAAAAAAAGTAAAAGCCTTACAATATCTATGTGGCCCTGCTATGTGACATCATTGATAAGGAACCTTCCAACTATGAAGAGGTTGTAGAAAAGAAAGAATGGAAGGGTGTTATGATTGAATAATATCAGTCGCTTATGAAGAATGATGTCTGGGAGATAGTTCCGAGACCAAAAAGGAATTATATTGTGACTTTGAAGTGGATCTACAAGATCAAACATGCTACATATGGTAGCATTTAGAAACACAAGGAAAGATTCATAGCACAAGGATTCTCATAGAAAGAAGGAATAGACTATGAAGAGAAATTTGCACCTATAGCGAGGTATGCTTCCATTAGATCTATACTTACATTGGTTGCAATTATGAGATGGAAGATACACCAGGTGGATGTCAAGACAACATTCTCGAATGGTGTAGTTGAGGAGGAAGTGTATGTAGATTGGCCAATGGGATTCGAGACACATGACATGCAGACTCATGTGTACAAATTGTAGAAGGCCTTGTATGAGTTGAAATAGGAACCTCAGACATGGTATGGCATGATGGATGGTTTCCTAATGAGATTGGGATTTACTAAGAGTAAAGTGGATTCTAGACTTTAGGTTGAGGGCGAAAGATCGGTGATGCTCCTGCTATATGTCGATGACCTGTTCATAATAGGTGATGACGGATTCATTATAGATGCAAAGAGAATACTTGCTACTAAGTTCGAGATGAAAGACATAAGGATGGTGCACTAATTCTTAGGAATGGAGGTGTGGCTGAGTGAAAGTGGGATTTTCTTTATTCAAGGAAAGTATACAATGGAGATTTTGAAGAGATTTGGAATGTTGGACTGCGAGGCATAGCCACACCTATGGAATAAAACTTGAAGATTATGTGCAATGCTTCATTAGAGTCTATTGATGCAATTATTTATTGTTAGATGATTAGCTCATTGATGTACCTATAAAATTTTAGACCAGAAATATGTTTCGCGGTGAACACACTAATTCAGTTCATGACGGATCTGAGACATGTTCACCTAGTTGCTGCAAAGCATATATTGAGGTACCTAAAGGGTACAATGGATTATGGGATCAGGTATGATGCGAATCCAAAGATTAACTTGCACGGTTATGTTGATTCGGAATGGGAAGGTAGCACCACTAATAGGAAGAGCACTTCAGGTTGCTGATTCAGTTTGGGATTTGGCATGATCTCCTCGTTTAGCAGGAAGCAATCCTGTGTGGCACTAAGTACAACCAAAGCATATTATGTTGTCACTTTCTCATCTAGCTATGAGGAAATATGGATACTGAAACTATCTGATTTGTTTGATCTCTAGTTAGATGTGACTTGTATCTTCTGCAACAACCAACGTTTTGTGAGGCTATCATAAAACCCAGTGTTCCATGACAAGTAAAAGAACATAGAGATCAAATTCCACTATATCAGGGATATGGTGTAGAGAGGAGCAACGAAGCTCTAGTACGTGGAAACATACGATCAGAGAGTCAATGTGTTGACCAATCCTTTAGCCAGAGTGAAGTTCGAGTACTTTAGAGAAATACTTGGTGTGATCTAGAAAGAGACCCCTCGAGAGAGGGAGTGATGAGTTCTAGTATAGCTGGTATGATAGGTTGTCTCAGCGTAAAACTCATGATGAAGGTTGTAGGTTGCTTAGATGAAATCAATCCTATAGGATTTCCTCAGATGTAATAATTCCTGGAGAAGCTTGCAAGTTATCCTTGGACTTAATCAGTCCAGATGTGATTCTATGCTAGAAATAGAAAGAGACTAGAAGAAACATATTCATAATTTCTCATATGGGAAATTAGATAGGTTTTCTAAGTGTAAATAAGAGCCCTGGCGTGGTACGTAGGTTACTCGGACATAATCAGTCCTATAGGTTGTCCACGTGTAAATAAGATCCCTGGCGTGGTACACATGTTACTCGGACGTAATCAGTGTTGTAGGCTGTCCGAGTGTAAATATGAGCCCTGGTGTGGTACACAGGTTACTTGGACGTAATTGGTCTTGAGACAAGTTGTCAAAATGTAAATATGATCCCTGGCGTGCTATGCAGGTTATTCAGTCGTAATAAGTCTTGTGGGTTTTCCAAATGTAAATACGAGCCCTGGCGTGGTACACAAGTTATTTGAATGTAATAAGTCTCGTAGGTTGTATGAACATAAAAGGGTCATAGACAAAGGCTTTTTAGATGTAATTAGTCATTGTATGTGTGTGTTCCCATGATGGAGACTATGAGGTCACAAGGCACTTAGTGTGCACCTAGGAATTTCTCCTTTGCAGGTAGAACACATGTTGACCGTAGAGAGACATAATGCACTTGGTGTGCTCCAGGGAGGTTCTCACATAGTGGTAGATGTAGGATGGTCTTGGTGACATCATGACATGTTCCTATGTTGATAGAACAAAAGTGGCCTACATCTAGGGTGAGATCTGTGAGATCCATGTGGTTTTTTTTGTTGTGTGCAGGACAAAAGAAATGATCTGGATATGACGATAAGAAGGGATGAAACACAATTTATTGCAGTGGAAAGATAAAGAAGGTCTTGGACTGTACCTATGTGATGGATTTCTTGAATATGCGATGAATATCTAGATGAATACTAGGCCTACACCCAACATGAGAAAGGGTTGGCTCCATAGAAAGTTCCGATGACAAATAGTACCATTCAATGAATGATAAGAATATGGCTATGGAAACAACTATGATGACTCCGTGATGATGATTGGACCAGATGTGTTGATGACTTTGAGAGAGAGTGAGATAGAGAGAATACCTGCATAGTTAAGAGGGATTGTTGATGTATTTGTAACTTCATAAGATATTATGATGTATATTATCATTGTATGTTGTTGTACCCCCGTCAGAGATGTGTTTTCCTCCCTTCGGGATGTCATTATTGTGTATGGACCTTGAGGTACAAGTTGGGGAAATAGTTCCCAGTGTAACATCATGTAATGTATTTTTGGAGTCTCTCTAGGATAATTTGGCCCTATTGGGGTAAGGGGATGGCCCCATTCATGTATTAGGTCAGTCACTTGAAATCTATAAATAGGGAGGCGACCTCACTCATTTATACACACTTTCACTCACTCAAGTTCACGTGATTAGATAGATAAAGACAAGGAGGAGAGATAGATAGTTGCAAAAAAAATTTTATTACTGGGTTTGTTCATTCGATGATATAGTCTTTGTGACTAAACTATTCTGAGGAAGTTTTCAGGGTTTTCTCCTTTATAGTTTCCCTGGTAAAAATATTTGTGTCTTCTGCATTTGTTCTATCTTATGCATATGGTTGTACTTGTTATTATTTTAGATAAATATCTTAATCAAGTAAATTATATTAGAAACACTAACAAGTTCAAACCATCATTAGCCCTTACAAACCAAATACCAATCTTATTTTCTGGAGATCGTTGACAGCTTAGGATTTCATCCAGGATAGTCGAGCTACTATTGAACTTAAAATTTCATCTAGGATAGTCGAGCTACTGTTGAACTTATTTTTATTTTATGCGCTAATAACTATTCTGACCTTTCCTTGACATCTTAGTTTTTCTACGTTAATGCATATTCCAACATTTGAAAGCTAGTTTTCCTTGTCCTATTTTTAGTCCCCTCGCAAATTTGGCCTCTTCTTCGTTTGATATATCAGTTGTATTCTTGCATTCACTTTTCTTGGACTTGGGAATCCCTGTTTCTTTAAACACAACTTCTTTCCTAGATATGTTCTCAGGTTCTTTTCTCATCTCGTATGTTGTGAGAATTGCATACAGTTCATCTTTGGTCAAATCATCTACATCACTTTTGTCTTGTAAAACTGACACTTTCATATTGAACCATGTAGGGAGAGTTCTCATGATCTTTTTTACGAATGCCTTCTCTTTAATCGTATCTCCAAGTCATGTTATGGAGTTTACTATCTCATCCACTCTTATAAAGTATGCTGCAACATATTCTTCATCCTTCATTTTGATATTTTCAAACTATGCTGAGAGTGTTTATAGTTTAGCTTCTTGACTTTGTCATCGCCTTCATAGATACTTCTTATTTTATCCTAGAACATCAGAGCCACTCTATCATATATATTCATCCTTTCACGTGTCGAACCAGGATCTTGAATCTAAGATTCCAACTCTTTAAAATCCTTAGTTGGATTTGTGATCTCCAAATCCTCTCACAACTCATGCTCCACTACTTCAATCTCCTCGTGAATTCCATGTGCGATAGTTGACTTGTATAACCAGGAGGAATTCTTCACCCTAAATTACTCTTGATTTTTCCTCTTCCTACCTCCCTCATTTCCTTCCTTATTGGTACTACTAGGCTCCATTGAACTATGATCATTGTTCTACTTATACTCCGTAATTGGGTTTCCGGACACCGTAGGATAAGTGCTTGCGACCTTCTTATAGAAAAATCAATTACCTTGAGTTTTTCTAGGTAAATCAACTAAGCGAAGGGCCCAAGATGATTTAAAATGACAAGATACCAGCTCAGTTGCATTGCATATATAACATTTGAAAATAAAGAAGAATTTAGCTGATAAAAATATTTATTAATAATTTGTCGGATGATTATTTTACAAGGTGTATTCTCGAATATATATCTCTTATCGGGTTTTATGAGGCGACTTTATGAAAAGTCATCTCTCTTTATAATTTTGTTATGTTTAGTATTTATTATTTTCTTAATCTTTCTTTTGTATTTTTATATAATTATTTTATGTATAACATTTCCCTGTTCTTTTAATATGCTTTGTCCTCAAAGCAATGTAATGCCAGATATTGTTGATGGAACTTCTTAGTTCTCCATGCAGCATCTTCTAATGGGCAATTTTCCACTTAATAAGGTATTCTTTGATTATTCGAGAACATAGTCTTCTTTCTCTGATATCAGGGATGTCCTCTGGTTTCAAAACAAGTTTCCCTTCGTTGTCCAAGGTAGGAAGTGTCGTCTGAGCAGTTTGATGTTGACCCGGTAATGTTTTAAGATTTGAAACATGAAAAATGTCGTGAACTTGACTTTTATCTAGTAACTTCACTTCAGATGCTATGGGGATAATATTTCAGGTAATTTGATATGGTCCATAAAACTTAGGAGCCAATTTATTATTTCCTTGTTTCTTAAGAGACAATTTCTTATATGGTTGAAGTCTCACAAATACCCAATCTTCTACTTCAATCTCTCGTTTGTTTCTATGTTGATCTACTTGTAGCTTCATTCGATTTTGTGCCATAGTTAAATTATCCTTGAGTACTTACATTACTCTCTTATTTTATTTAAGTTGACTTTATACTACAGGTACTTTTGCATCACCTTGAATGAGTTCTTTCCATTTGGGATGTGCATAACCATACAATGCTTGAAAATGTGTCATTTTGGTTGACGCATGATAGGTGGATTTATACCACCATTCTGCAAGATGTAACCACTGTAACCATTTGTTATACTTGTCAGTGATGAAACTACAAATATAGGATTCCACACATCCGTTAACAACTTCTATTTGTCCATATGTTTGGTGGTGATAGGTTGATCTCATGTTAAAATTGATACCAATTTGTTTGTAGAATTCCATCCAAAAATTGTTTGTGAATTTGGCATCTCTCTCACTAACGATGATTTTTGGAAATCCATGTAATTTGTAAATATTTTTATAAAACACTTCAACAATTTGTTTAACGGGTCTAGTTTTCTTAATACCCGTAAAATGTGTAATCGGTCCACTACGACGAATATTTTGTCCTTGTCTTTGGATAAGGGTAACCTTTGAATAAAGGTCATGGAGATTTCCTCCCACTTATAGTGTGGTATGTGAAGCATATGGAGTAGTCCCAGAGTCACGACATTTTAAATTTTGTTTATTTGACAGGTGTCACACTCGACTACATACTTTTTAATGTCTTTATACATCCCCTTCCAGTAAAAGGATTTCCTGGAATTGCAGTAAGTTTTGAAAAAAACCTACATGTCCTACAACACGTGAATCATGGAACTCCTTAAGAAACTTAGTTATGAATCTGGATGGGGGACTCTTAAGTATAAATCCTTCCCTTATACCAAAGGATTTCATTCCTCCATTCAAGCTTGGGATTGTGTTCTGCATTATATATCAAGGTGTAGGTATCTAGATTCTTGACATATTCACCTCTAATTTCATCCAACCACTCAAGAATTGCAACAGAAATTGCATAAGACTTGGATTCCTCATCCCTTCGTGTAAGGGAATCCGCAACTACATTGTCCTTCCCCTTTTTATGTAATACATCTAAGTCAAAAGTGTCAATATTTTATATCCATTTTTGTTGTTCGATCAATAATGTCTTTTGTTGTAAAAGATATTGAAGACTGTCATGATTGGTATGTATTAAAATTTACTTCCTAGAAGGTATTGTCGGCATTTTTCTAACACATGTATAATGGAAATAATTTCGTTGTCATAAGTGGACTTGAGACTCTCTCTCTTATTGATATTTTGTTATATTTTTAACATTAAGCTAGCATTATATTAGGATCTTTAGCTGAGAGAATAACAAGCACAACAATCAAACACAAGAGGCAATGAACACAATGTTTTTCCTCGGGGAAACCATAAATGGAGAAAACCCCTTAACTTCCTCAGATATAGAATCAACACCAAAAGTAAAACCCAAAACAGTAAGATGATCTCCCGACAGCAGTAACCTCTTTCTTTCTATCCCCGACAACTTCTTCTCCCTCATATATGTGCTACAACTGAGTGTGAGTGAGTGTGTGATAAATAGAGAGGCTCCCTCTCTATTTATACTAATTCTCGACTTGAAAATAACTCACTAGGGATGACTTCACTAGGTGAGTCTAACAACCCTAGGGCCCCGGAACCGCGGTGACTTTAACCCTTGAACAATAGGACGGTTACCCATATTGACTTGACATGACTTGTTTACATTATATAAACTCCCGGTCGAAACATCAGGGCATGACATGATGCAATTACATTACAAACACTTCCTGGAATAAACATTGGGGTACAATACGTAAGAAATACAAGTGAATACATTCCAAAGTCACAATTACATCAACACTCCCTCTTAACTAGGAAGGTATTCTCTCGACACAATTTGTCAGCACAAGTCTTCTTCTCTGTATCATTTGGATCATCATCGAGTCCTTGTCATCTTCAAGTCATCTTCATCTTCAAGTCATCTTCATATGGATCTGGATCATCACTCGATCTGGATCATCTCTGGTTCTAGAACATCTTTGTTGGATCATCATTACAGGTGCTATCTCTTGATTCTTCTCATCACAGGAAGTTCTACTAAGCCAGCCCTTTTTCATGCTAGTTGTAGGCTTAGCCTCCATGTAGGTTTTCTTCCAGCACTTATATCTGACCCTAAGTCAGAATGGCCCGCCCAACACTTATATCTGATCATGTAGGAACCAATCCTATAATCATATCAGAAAGGCACGACCAACACTCACATCTGACCATGTGGGAACACATCCCACTACCCTGTTAGAAAGGCCCAGCACTCACATCTGACAACTAATGTCAAAAAGACTCAGCACTCACATCTGACAACGAATGTCAAAAAGGCTCAGCATTTACATTTTACCATGTGAGGAACCAATCCTCCATGCCAAAAGTCTCTACACTTACATCTGACAACCAATGTCAGAAAGGCTCAACACTCATATCTAACAACCAATGTCAGAAAGGCTCAGCACTTATATTCGACCATGCGAGGAACCAATCCTCCATGCCGAAAGGGCTCTGCACTTACATCTTACAACCAATGTCAAAAAGGTTCTGCACTCACATCTAATCATGTAGGAACCAATCCTACAGTGACATTAGAATGGCCCTGTAACCAGGAATATTTCACCTTTTGCGGACAGAAGTTGTTCCTCTGGTCTGAATGGTTCAAATCTAGAACAAATGAGTGAACGACAAAGGATGAAGACCTTCCCTAGATGTTGTAGACACCTAGAATGCTGCTTCGATAGTGAACCTGTGTACCTGAAAATAGATCAAACATGAAAACACATCAAAGCTACCATAACATCATCTACTTATCCATGTTAGTGACTAAGGAATCTAACAACATGTACATGTGAAATCAAAACAACAGTAATGTGGGATGGAAATCAACTTTGCATTAAATATGTATGGAGAAGCTTACAACCATTGCCTTAGTGTTGACATACATCTCCATGAAACCAACATCTTATCTCCATAAGCTCCAACTTTACGCTCTATGATTTCAAATGGCTTGGACTAGGTAGTCAATCCAATAGCATAACAATACCTCTATAGTTCTCCCCTTCAACTATGGACATGAGCTTGTATTGATAAGGCTCAATGGATAGGGATAGTTGAGAGATTTGTGAGTGAGGTGGCCTCTAATATACTATGATGGGGGATATCGAGCTCAACTGACCCACTATGATAGGGATAAGGGAGGACACAAGGCTCATGATCTAGAAGCCTCGAGAAACTTCTCTTTTTCCCATTTTACCCAGGGTACCGCTTTTCCTCTCTTATGAAAGAGCGGTTTAGATAAGAAATGCTTATGGAAAAAAGGCCACAGGCAGTGGCACCGCTTATGGAAAATAGGATACAGGCAGTGCGAGAAAGGTACCGCTCATGGGACACAAGGCAAGCACGGTGCTGAGTTTTTTCATGTAAGATTGACAAATAGGATAGGTTTCCACTCCAAGTGCTGGGATTAAGGAAAAACATGGAAGTTAAAGGTCTTATCACATGGTGGTGACAAGATTTGGGTATCATAGAATGCCCCCCAAAGCATGAGACTTAGAGGGATACGATAAGCGAAAGCTTTGAGAGAACAAGTGGTCACTTAGAGATGAAAATGTTAGCTCAATCGGAGAATGTCGTCAAGTAGAAATTTGTAGTACATCAATATATTTGACTCATAGACATAAGTAACCAACTCATGGCTATAGACCAATACAAGGCAGACCCATGAGAGGAATAAACAAGCATGGATACTAAAATACAACGTAGATCCATGTGATAAAGGACTCAAACTTGGACCTAGCTAACAGACATACAACATAGATCTATGTCATACAGACACAAATTTGAACATAGCCACGACCATACAAATGTGGATCCATGTTAGATATACAAAATTCCATCGCAACCCGGGGAAAGCAATGAGCACTAAAATACCTAGGGTCTTCATCTCGTCTTCCACAAAGTATGATTATATCCATGTGATTACAATGATCTGAAGTCGAACATGGTAGAAACCACTTAATTACCAGTCAATGATGTGAACTGTTAACCAGTGCAAGGGAGATCACCATTGATGTCAATGATTCCCAAGGTACACTAGTACAATCTACTAAGTGTGAATAGATATCCTGATGTCGAACACCCAGTCGATTCTATCGATCAAAGGTCAATGATGTGAACCTATGTTGAGAGTGAGAGAATCTATCATTAAGGCATACATATCTCAAGGTACTATGTTTTTGTTTCTAAGACTATTTCCCAGATGATGAGCTGATGTCAACAGGAATAGTCTCATCGAAAGAGGGCCATGATGAATCCCACATCGACGACACGAAAATTGGAACCTAGTTTTGGAATGATGTGAATATAGTAATCACAAGACTGACTCAAAAGTACTGACACAGATACTGTTTTGACTGCAGAGGTAAACTTCTTCAACTTCCCTTTGAATATAGGGTGGCATGACATAAGACTTGGCAGCATGACTGAATGGGACAAACTCACAATGCAACAGTGGACAATGCATTCTTTTGGAAGACTCAAAGGAGTGACATGACTCATGAAAGTGGATTGTCACGGAGATTAGTTGAATACCCAATTGACTGACATGATATGCACACAAGTGCCATGTTCAAAGGTAATGACAAACTCCTGCCATTTATTTGGAAAATGATTCCCTTCCCATTTCCCCCATCATGATTGATCAGTGCCTCTTTTTGGTTTTACGAGTTCAAAGAGGGTAACAAACACTCGATGTAGCTTGGTGGAACTGAAGCAGTTTAGTTTTGGTTCCATTCTAGCCTGCTTCTTCTTCGAGTGGGTTCCACAGATGGGACCCTAGGTGGTATTTATAGAGTTGAGAGCACAGGACCCTCGCATGCTAAGTTGGGTCCGGATTATGGATCACACTGGAGCGGGCAGGGGGAAGGTAAATTTTGGTGACCCCTTCTTTTGATAGTTGAGAGATCAGATCCTCATGGTGGAGGATTATGCATATGTGTGCACGGACTTCAACGGATACCTTGACCTACCACTCCCTCCTGGTGGATAGTGGGGTGACCTCAATAAGAATCAAAAACCCTAAAATGGACATATTGTTTTTATGTTTTTTGATGTTTTATGTTTTTTATGTTAAGTAACAAGACCTGAATGCCTTCATGCAGACATTGGAGCAGCAAGACCTTGGGGAGCTTCCCCATTGGATAGACAAGCTGAGGCCCACTCCGTGCCGCAGGGTGATGATGTAACCAAGGAGTTAGAGGAAAATCTAGAGAGGTTGACCCTAGACATCCCTGATGCTTCCATTGATGACCTCCCTCTGAGGTATCAGATACCTACAGCGGGAGTAATAGGTCGGTTTAGTAGACTGCTATGTACAGTAGCCCGGGCAGTGATGTGTTACCACGAGCATCACTGGATGATGTATGCATGATGTATCTACTAAAAGCGGATAGCTTCAGGATTTTGTATGGTGATTTTTACCTGAAAGCATATGTGCTTCAGATGAGGTCTCGTGACCTATTTTTTGTAAACATGTTCATATATATATATATATATATATATATACAGACTTTTACCTGGTGTTCATATGTCTCAAATGGTGAATGTATTTTACATGACTTTTATGTGTCTTTAATTGTTTATTCACAATTAACCATGTTTTATTTTAATGTCATGAGTGGGCGATATGCCAATCTAGGATGTAGTTAGCTAATGAGTCAGCAACCACATTATGTTCCCTAGGGATATGCCTATAGGTGATGGTTTCGAATGACCTTTCTAACAAGCGTACCCTTCAAAAGAGGGGGAGAAGTACATGGTTACTAATGGTATAAACATGGTTTAGATGACAAACCATGAGTTATGAGTCCATCAAGACTACCAAATTGCGAACATCCTGGGAGGTGACTTCAGTTAGAAGACCTATGACTGCTTGATACTCGGCGATATTCTTGGTAGTGGGACCAATACAAACCACTCCTGAACTGACCAAATCTTCAGCTCGAGAATAGAGGACCCAAGTAGTTGAGTCGAGACTCAAGGTGTGGCAGGAAGCACCATCAGTAAAACTGTAGAAAGCCATATGCTCTGCACGACCAAAACATGGTATAAACAGATACAGACACTAAACTCAAAACCATATTGAAAATACTCGAAGCACACTGAAATTCAATCAATATACATATATACAAGATACTATCTAGGAAAGACCTAGGCATAGTACCTCTTCAAGTACAACCCATTGCGAGGTTTCCCTAAAGGTATTCCATCGTAGTCTACGAGCTCGTAGGTCCCTTTCTCTAAAACTTTAGAAATAACAAAAGGAATGTACCACATGGACTCGAACTTTCCTTTCCCTCGTTTGTCATATCTCTGATCATATGTCAAAACTAGGTCACCCTCATTAAAGGCACGAGGTTGGACGAATTTATCATATTGCGCCTTGATGCGTTTCTTATGTGGCTCATTAGCCAAGGAAACATCTCTTTTAGTTTTGTCAAGGTTATTCAAGTACAAAACTATTTCTTCCTATGCGGAAGTGCCTGGGAGAAGTTCGACGGCGAGTTTCAAGGATGGAATATGACATTGAACCAGTAAGACAACTTTGAGTCCATAGACAAGCTCTAAAGGTCTAAAACCAGTAGTTGTTTTCACTAAAGTCTTGTAAGCCCAAAGAGCGGAGAAAAGAACATGGTGCTAGTTGGATTTATGGTCTCCAACCATCGAATGAAGCATAGTTTTCAAAACTTTGTTAATGGCCTCTACCTGACCATTAGCTTGCGGATAATATGGTGTAGAGTTTTCATGGTGAAAACCTAGCTTAGCACTTAGTTCGTCCATCATTTGATTACAGAAATTTGATCCGTGATCAGTGATAATGGACTGCGGGACTCCAAATATAGCTATGACATGATTGAACAGGAAGAGAGAGGCAGTCTTACCATCTTCCACATATGTAGGCATGGCATCATCCCACTTTGTAAAATAGTCAATGGCTACGATGATGTAACCATGCCCTCCGGCCGAGGTAGGCTTACAATGCATAAAATCAATCCCCCCATTTGGAAAATGGGCCAATGGTAATGACGGAGTGTAACATAGCAGGATGAGTGCGCTTTTTGGGATAAAAATGTCGACAAGGTGGGCATTTATTAATAGCCACGTGACAATCTTTGAAGACTGAAGGGCAAAAATAGCCAGCGCGAAGGATTTTCTGGGTTGCAGCCATCCTAGACAAATGACCACCACATGCTCCAAAGTGGCAATCATTCAACACATGTTCAGCCTCCTCATGAGTGAGGCATCACCTAAGAATAGAATCAATCCCACTTCTATACAAGGTATCATTCAAGACGAGGTAGTATTTCGCATGGTGATGGTTACGATGGCGATCATCACGAGATAGATGTGGCTAAAATCGTTGTGTCTGGAGATAAATAAGAAAATCTCCATACCATGGATCAGTAGTGCTTATTAGGAACAGGAATTCATCCGAAAATGAATCATTGGGCTCAGATTTCGTCGAAGCATAGGGAAGATCACATATGAGCTCGACAAAGACCAAGGATTTCTTTGATGTGGCTTCGGCAAATTCCAGATCAAACTCCTGTAGTATGAATATCCATCGGGAGTACTTTCCCCCAAGCACCTGACGAGTCAGGATGCAATACATAGGGTTCTATTATGCCAATACAATGGTTGTGCGGAGCAAAATGTAGTGACGAAATTTTTGTACAGCAATGACCATGGCCAATGCTAACTTCTCCACGTGTGAATATCGGGTTTCAGAATCCATAAGATTCTTACTAGCATAGTAAATCATGTGCTCCTAACTGTTGGTATTTTCTTGCACCAAAACCATAGCCATTAGAGGAAATTTCAACTCAAAATGGGCCTCCTAAAAAGAATTAATAAAATAATTTATTAATTTTGGAAGAAGAAAACAAAAAAATACTTTTTTGTTTGTATTTTCGACATATCTCCCCGTGTTTTTACTCAAATTTTGATCAGGAGAGCTCGTTGGATGCGGAATTTAATTCTGCATCCAACGAGCTCTCCTGATCGAATTTTGAGTAAAAAAACGGGGAGATATGTCGAAAATACAAACAAAAAACGTAGTTTTTTTTATGATACCTATCCCCAAATTTATATTTAAAAAGTGTTTAAGACCTATACGGTCTTTCAAATTTAAAGCAATTTCATTGGCTAACACATGATGACATGGAATTTGAATCAAAGTTAAAAGGCCCATTTTGAGTTGAAATTTCCTCTAGTGAATGGTAGTAGCGGAGGCAGCAATATACAAGAGAAAGTCCTTTGAATAATCTAGGGGTTGTATCATGGGTGAATGAGTCAGAGCGTGTTTGAGATTATCAAAGGCACGTTGGGCTTGGTCATCCCAAAAGAACGGGGTGTCCTTTTTAAGGAGACGCATATAGCCGTGCATTTTCTCTGCAAAATTGCACACGAAACGACTGAGAAATTTTTCCTTCCCTTGCAAACTTTGGAGTTCAAGGAGATTGGTTGGGGCTGGTAGAGCTAAAATGGCGGAAATTTTTAAGGGGTCTATCTGGATGCCATCCTTAGAGACCACAAAACCTAACAAACGTCCCGTCTCAATGCAAAAAACATATTTATGTGGATTGAACCGTATATTATAATGACAACATCTTAGGAAAATGTCTCTAAGATGACCAGGGTGGTCCTCCTATCGCTGTGAATGAGCAGGGAAGTCATCAAGGTATGGTTCAACCATATGTTTAATATCATGAAACACATAGGACATCACACGCTGAATGTGGCTCCAACATTTTTCAAGCCAAAAGGTAACTTCTTATAGGAAAAGTTTCCCCATGGGCAAATGAATGCCATGTTGTGCTGATCAGTGGGTAATATCTCAATCTGATTATAGCCAGAAAATCCATCCATGAATGAAAAGATGACACTTCCGGCACAATTGTTGATAATCTGATCAATGTGTGGGGAGGAAATTTGTCCTTGGGACAAGCTTTATTCAAATCTCTAAAGTTGATACAGACTCTAATGGTGCCCTGCTTTTTATTGACAGGGACAACATTCTATACCCATTCCGTCAAGGGTACAGGATAAATAAACCCGGCTTTGAGAAGTTTCTGTATTTCAGCTTTAATAGCTGCGGCCTTCCATGGATGGAATTGCCTTAGTTTTTTCCTGACAGGTTTAGCCGTGGGATAATTTTTAATTTCGTGGACCACAATGGATGGGTCAATCCCCATCATTTCTTCATAGGACTAGGCAAAAATATCACGGAATTCTTTGAAAAGTGCCTTATATGCTTCAGATTCATCTGCCGAGCAGTTCTGCCCAACATGAACATGCTTGATGGTACCAGGCTTGGCTGATATGTCAATTGGATTCGTCTGAGTAATGTTGCAAAGGTTTCCCTCAGAATCTGTGTCTTGCAACAATATGCGACTTTGGGGTGCGTTGACAATATCAGTGGGAAACAAGGATGCATAATCATGGTTAACCAAACTGGTGTTGGGGAGCCTACATGGATATATGATGGTGATCCTCCCAAATGGACTCATCCGTATTCATGATCTCCATAATGGAATCGTCAGAAAGAAAAGTCTCAGAGAGATAATCTAGAATAGGAAGAGATGGTTCTAACCAATAAGGTAGGTGGTAAGGATCCAAAGCCACTAGATGAAGGTCATCAGTGTGATCATCGGAAAGGGTTTGAATGGTGTCGTACATTACTTCATGTGGACTCAACGACTTGTTTTCCCTTAGGATCGTGGTCAAATGATGCAATCATATTGACTGTCGCGGTGTCCTTGTTAGGAGGAGTGGATGGAAAAATCCCCATAAGAGATGAATCCATCAACATGCCTACCCCAATCGACTGGTAAGCAGGAGGGGACTAGCTTAACATAGGGATGTTATTAGCTGTAGAGGTAGTAACATCTGGCGTACAGAAATCAACCTGGTCGATGGTAATAATTCTCCCTAGATGTGGAAATTGGACTATTCAAAATATTGTTGAAGTGACAATAGTCATGGTAAACCAATTTCTTCCTAGAAAGAGGTTGTAATCTAATGGGGCATCTACTACTTCTACTTGAATAGAAATAGTTTTGCCCCCAAGTTCGATTGCAAGGGCTGATATGAGACGATGGGCTGGAAACCTCATCCATCAAAGGCTTTCAGAGTCATAGGTGATGTTACAAGCTTGGGAGAGTCGAGAGCTTTCCAACAAGACAGAGACAAACCAAAGTCGAAGCTCCTTCATCTAGGATAGTTCTAAAAACCTTCTTTCCAACGAATTTCGTAATGATTTGAAAATCAAGTTTATGAGGTAGCCTAGAGTTATAGTTCTCAATATTGAAATGAATCAAATGAGTATTATCCGGGTATAAATCTCCTAACGCAGTTAACAGATTTTTGTGTTGTATAGGATAACTTTGGAGCACTTCTAAGGTAGACATTGCACATGGTTCCTAAGCAAGATCTTCAACTACATTATAAAATGGAGTAGCTCGGGCATTAGGGTTAGAAACAACCTTCCTAAGAGTACTTTTGGGTGGGTGCAAAATCATGTCGAGAGTAGGCTTCTCGATGGTTAAGGGGACAGTAGACGAGGATTTCGGAGAGCTAGTAGAGGGAGATTTTTCTAAAGAAGAATGGTCTTCTTTCTTGTATGCGGGTTTGTCATAATTCTGACTTCGAGTTTGTAGACTAATGGTATCCGAGGACATCATATGAATTTCCTCTGACGAACTAGATTTACACTATGGTATATCAATTGTTGTTGAGAGGGAAAAGGATCTGTGAGAACTACGGGTGGGGGATTTGATTTCAAAAATTGGGAGATTTTGTCCCGACGGGGACACTCTTTTGTGAAATTTTCACCTTCGCATAGTAGACATGGATTTTTTTGCTTTTATTTTCCCTTTATCATTATCATTGTTGGTTGGTCTTGGATTCTCCTGTTGGTTTCCAGGTTTTTTATTCTTATTTTTACCTTTCTTTTTATTATTTCCAGAGGTTTGAGTACTTTGAATAGAATTGACCTTAGCGAAAACCTTAGGAGTCGAAGGAGTAGGGGTGGAAGTCTAGGGTTGCTTGGTAGGTTTTGCTGCTGATGAGGACTAGATTGAACCAACAATTCCATCAACAGGTACTTCTGCCAGTGGCTTTGCAGGATCAGTGCTTGGGTGAGGAGCTTGAGGAATCAAGTCATATAGAGTTCCAGACTGGGAATAGACCAAGTCTAGATACTGGGATCGACTAATGGCTTGCTCTTCAGTAATGGCACCACCCATAGCCACATCTCAGGAAATTGAAGGAAACAAAGATTTGGTAATCCAATTAGCTAATAACTGATATGGAATAGGAGCCTTAATAAGCCTTCTCTGCCTTCTCCACTCATGGATATGATCGGATATGTGGGTGAAAGTTTTCTGTTTTAGAGAAGTCAAGAGATTAGTACCCATTTCATAACAGATGGGAAGCTAAAAGTATGTAAGAAACACGGTTTCTAAGGAGCCAAAATCCACAAACGAATGTTGTGGAAGTTCAATGTACCACTTCGCGTCTGTACCCATCAAAGTTCACGGAAAGAGTTGTAAGCGAACTGAATCAGCCATGAGGGAGTTTGAAGAACACCACAGATGGAATTTCATGACATGGTTTTTTGGATCGTCTCCTTAATTCCCATTGAACTTTGGAATGTCTGATGGTAACTTTACCAGAATGGGAGGCCACGAAGGATTATGTCGAATGGGGTCATTAATCAACTTGGACAATTCAGGCAAGTCCAAAGTTACTCGGAAAGGTAACTGACAATTAGGTTGCACATATTGGTAATATTGATATGGCATATATGTACCAGTAGGACCGTAAGTAGACTGATAGATAGGTTGTTGCGAGGAAGAACTACTGGAAAATCCACCCATGGGGGGTCGATTTCCAGGATTGGGACTATTAGGGCCACCAGGGCCTCTGGGACCACTAGGACCACCAAGAGGTGGACCACTAGACCCTATGGGACCTCTAGGAGGTAAACCACCAGAGCCACCATAACCACTAGGAGGAGGGCCACCAGACCTTCCAAGACCATTAGAAGGAGAGCCACCAGCCCCCCCAGGACCATTAGGGCCGTAAGGAGGGAAGCCACCAAGCCCCCCAGGACCATCAGGCCCCCCCAAGACCATCAAGCCCCCCCCGGCACATCCCGTAGTATGTATAGGTATCCCCTCCATAGCTGGCATGTAAGACCAGTTAGGTTTCCCCCATGGCATAAACGTATTACTAGGGTATGGAATTCCATCATACAACATTCCTGTAAGGTTGGGTGGATAATTAATATTTCCTACAGATGCAGTATAACCATAACCTCGAGAGGATTGAGTGGTTACAGGTTGTGTCTCCAAGGGATAACCTGAACTGGATGGGGAATTCACCACATTAGTCTGGGTGGGAGTCACATAAACTATATATTGTTCTATACTAGAGGTTTATCCTTGAATAGGTACAATTTCAGTGCCAAATAACGTAGGTCATGCCGGGGGTTTCCCCTCGGCACTATAAGGTGATGATGAAACAGGAATTGAAGGTAGAGCCCCAGGTGCAAAAGATGTGGGAGGATTGGGAACATACATAATATAGGAGGTGGTGGGGTTGGAAGTTTGACTTGGGTTATGTGGAGTCACTGTGCGATCTATAATCGGTTCAATGGGTCTCATAGAATCAGCAAGTGAGCGATATCCCACAGGCACAGCTACGGAACATGGTTGTGGTGTGCCCAATATATCATCTATTTTATTTTAAATCTCCTATGCATAGAGAATGGATTCCTGGTATTGTCTACGTTCTTCTTCATTTGGAGAGATTTCTTCAGAAAAGTTTAAACGAGTGCCAAATGAGGCAATGTTCTGTCCTATAGAGGTATCCCAAAATGGAGCATTGGGACCATAACCCAGATGGCTAGTATCATCAACATGACCTTCTATGGGAGAATGGAATGGGGTATTTACCTGAGAAGGTTGTTGGACCAAGGGAGGTGAGTGTGAAGGATATGGTCCTCTACTTTCTGCAACCACATTATCTCCCACTTGGGAGGTTGTAGCAGCTCCTTGGTCGATAGCTTCCATTGGATTTTCTCCTAAAATAGGAATAAAATCAAGTGGCAAGCCCCGTACTCTTCTGGACTGTCTTAGTTTAGCCAGTTTGTATAGTTCCTATATAACCTAGGGTCTCAAAAAACTAGAAAACACACCAAAAATTTCCCTACTCAAGCTATAGGTCAAACAAGTAAACTTAAATGATAGAAGGAGTTCAGATAGTCAGGTCTCTCACCAGGATTGTCAATAAGGTGCCACTCACGATATACCTCAAGGGTATGTGCGTAGTAATCTCCTCGAATGCTATTTTCGATGTATGGATCCAAGCAAGATGGCCAAAGGGATTTTCTTAGGTGGATAAGGTATCCTAGTGGGGTTTCGTGATATACTCAAGGTACGTGGGAGCTCAAATTGGCAGTAGTTCTATCTAATGCATAACCGTACACAAGGGGCCTTTCGATATACAATCGAGTACGTGAAGTACCTTTCGATATACCTCAAGGGTACATGAAAGGCTGTTTGATATACCGATGGTATATGGAAGAACTGTGCGAGTCCCAGGATGTAATGTAGACTAGTAACGACAAATCCTACGCTTAACAATGCCCAAACCCGTCTCTAACCTATCACTCAAATTGCTATGTAAATTTTAACCTATAACTAACGTTAATTTTAAAGTGGACGGTTAGGTGAATGCATGGAATTTTGACAAAGAAAGTAAAACCATGTAGTATGCACATGCAAATATTTCACTTTATCGTTCGTGGTATGCCTACCTACTGGAGGAAAAGAGAGTATTTTCTTTTGTTTCAAAACCAAAAATTTCCAAACAACAATCTTGAACTAGTCAAATTCAAAGACAAGCAACACTTTCCAAACTCATTTCTCTTTTCTAAAAGCAATCAAAAGGGGAAGAGTCTCTTTTCCTAAAAGAAAAACAAGAAGCACACTACATGCATATGCACTCTATTTTTCAATTTTTCTTAAAACATAGATAAATCTAACTTAAAACTACCATATTTTTTATTTTGATGAGATAGTACTAAATGCAAAAGAGACAAAAGAACATAAAGATCCTGAAAGCTTGTGAGGCCAACCAGAGATCCAATGTCTAATGCTCCATGATGATAATAACCTAATCTCAGTCAATCAATAAAGAGCTGAAAGCAAATCAACTCAAATTTTTTTGCAAAAATGAGAAAAAGTGGTCTTGGAACAAGGCCTACCTGGTACTACGCTGCAAGGGTCTTGACAGAGCGATTCTGGAGCAGCACCGCTTCTGGATAACAGGACTCAGGAGGTGACATCGTGTGCTACTAACAGGATTCAGGTGGTGGCACCGCTTCTCGCTAACAGCATAAGAGCGGGTCCCTATATAGATCCAAAACACAAAGCAGAACGACAGATCAAGTTATAAAAAGATCAAATCAAGGCAAAATTCAATGGATTGATAGTAAAAAAGAGCATAAAAGGTTGAAATAATTCATATCTAGACAGATCTGGGAGTTTCAAACCAAAAAACACTAAGTCAGATAGCATATCTGACTGAAGAGAGTTGGAGATGGAGCCATTCGGACAAGAGTTGAAGAACTGATGAAGATCAGATCAACTTATACATGTAACTTTTCCCCAGCAGAGTCTCCAGATTTGTAACCAGGAATATTTCACCTTCTACGGACAACAACTGTTCCTCTGGTATGAATGGTTCATATCCAGAGCAAATGAGTGAATGACAAAGGATGAAGACCCTCCCTGGATGTTGTAGACACTTGGAATGCTGCTTCGATAGTGAACCTATGTACCTACAAACAGATCAAACATGCAAACACATCAAAGCTACCAGAACATCATCTACTTTTCCATGTTAGTAACTAAGGAATCTAATAACATGTACATGCGAAATCAAAACAACAGTAACGTGGGATGGAAATCAGCTTTGCATTAAAGATGTATGGAGAAGCTTACAACAACTGCCTTAGTGTTGACAGACATCTCCATGAAACCAACATCTCATCTCCACAAGGTCCAATTTTACTCTCTATTCTCTCCAATGGCTTGGACTAGGTAGTCAATCCAACGGCATAACAATACCTCTATAGTTCTCCCCTTCAACTATGGACATGAGCTTGTATTTATAAGGCTCAATGGATAGGGATAGTTGAGAGATTTATGGGTGAGGTGGCCTCTAAGATCCTATGATGGGGGATCTCAAGCTCAACTGACCTAGTATGATAGGGATAAGGGAGGACACGAGGCTCATGATCTAGAAGCCTCTAGAAACTTCTCTTTTTCCCATTTTACCCAGGGTACTGCTTTTCCTCTCTTATGACAGAGCGGTTTAGATAAGAAACGCTTATGGAACAAAGGCCACAGGTGGTGGCACCACTTATGGAAAACAAGATACAAGCAGTGCAAGCAAGGTACTGCTCATGGGACACAAGGCAAGCGTGGTGCTGAGTTTTTTCATGTAAGATTGATAAATAGGATAGGTTTCCACTCCAAGTGTTGGGATTAAGGATAAACATGGAAGTTAAAGTTATTATCACATGGTGGTGATAGGATTTGGGTATAGCAGGCCCTCAGTCCCAAACTGAGCTTTCTTGGTAACTAACCAGGTGCCTCCATTCCAAGAATGGCATTCAATGCTTATATATGATCATGTAGGAACCAATCCTACAATCACATCAGAATGGCTCCGCACTCACATTTGACATGGAAGGAACCAATCCTATCACAATGACAGAATGGCTCAGCCCTTACATCTGACCATGGAAGGAACCAATCCTCTCACCATGTCAGAATGGCTCACGGACTCATCACTTCCCTTTGGAGGGAACCTCGATCTGGAGAACACCAAGCTTCTCCCTAAAGTACTCAAACTTCACTCTAGCTAATGGCTTTGTCAACACATTAGCTATCTATTTATCCTTTGCAACATACTGGAGCTTCACTGCTCCTCTTTGCACCATATCCCTGATATAGAGATAATTGATCTTGATATGCTTCGACTTGTCGTGGAACATCAGTTTCTCTGACAACTTCACACAACTCTGGTTATCGCAATATATACAAGTAGCATCCAACTAGAGATCAAATAAATCAGACAGTAGCTTCCTCATCCATACTGCCTCACAACTAGTTGAACAACCTACGACATACTCTGCTTCAGCTGTACTCAGTGCCACACAGGACTGTTGTAATGTCCCTAGTTTTGACCCCATTTGTATGATGTATATATTGTAATTAATCATGGTGAGGAGCTCAAGGCAAAATCCCCACCATCGATTTTTGTGTGTATGTTTCGGCAATAGGTATAGTTGCCGATGGTATATCGTGTTGTATGGCACATTATAATTGGAATCATGTAAACACACACATCAAATAAACTAAAACCACAACCAGCTATGGCAGTGCAACGTTGAATGAAAAGGGCGTGATTACGAAGGATAAGGGGTGGGGGATGTCAAACCTTGGTCTATGGGGGAAACCCCATGTTTTACCACCTTGTTGATTTGTCACCTTTTTGTCTCATCCAACCTCTTCCAACCCCTTTAATGTTTTTTTGGGTAGCTGAGGAGTTATGGCTGCTGGTGGTTGAGGTAGTTATGGTTTTTGGGAGTGGGGTGGCAGGATTGTTAGTCCCTTTCCCACACGCCCACTCCACCCACGACTGCATTCTCTCCATGCTGGGGCTGAACACTCACGCACTCCCTCGACGGTCGGTTCATCCTCCCGATTGTGTTGTTCACCCTCACGCGCAGGAAGAGTTCACTCTCATGCAGAGTCGTCGTCTGCCCATCTTCCTCACGCAGAGGTCAGTTCTGTTCACCCTCGCACAGGATCTCTATGGTCTGCTCACTCCTCGCATTGGTTGTTCATCCGCATGCATGAGTGGAGTTGTGCACTCTCACGCAGGAGCGTAAGTCTTGCTCATCCTCACGCGTAGGCAGTGGATCTGCCGGATCTCACGCAGCAAAGAGGGGAGCTGCTTATTTGTGGTCATTCACGTTTTCCACAGGGTGGAATCGGGTATGTTTTCCTTTGCATTTTGGATCTGGTGCAAGTTCCCTCTCGCGCACAGACTATTTGGGATCATTTTCCCATGTTGTGAGCCATGCTCACTGATTATGTTTTGGGGTTGTTGTCTTCCCCCACGTTTTGTTGGCGGTGGTGCTCAAATTCGTTTTGGGCCACTGTGGATTCCAAATCCGTTGGTTGAGTCTCCTCTGTCCACGCTGGGAGTTGGCTTCTCCTTTGTTTGGGACTGTGTAAGTTTCCAGTCATTACCTGGAGGAATTGTGTGTGTTGTGGGCTGTTGATTTCCAATTTGTTGGCTGAGTCTCCCTGTTTTGGGACTGTGGACTGCTGCTATCATTCGTTGCGTATTGGTGGCTGCTGATATACCCTGGTTTGGGTGTTACAGCTGAGTTGTTTTGGCCACGATAGGGCCAAGAAAAAATATGTGTTGTATTGTAGACTTGAGTTGTGCTCATTGTTTGTTTGGGATTATCCCCGGTTGTTTTGCCTTCTTCACAGGGCTGTGAAGTGATTGTTTTGCTGCGGTGTGCAGTGGTTGGTCTTCGGACCGTGTTGGCTTGGCTAATCTATTTATGGCCTGATAAACCCAGCGGTGTTGGCTTGGTTGTTTGGTGTCCCCTTGGATATGTGTAAGCCTGTAATTGACCCTTAGTCCTTGAGGAATCATGCCCAACTCGGGGGTGGCAGTGTTGCTGAGAGATTAATGAGCACGCTGGCCTATGGTTGGGTGGAACGTTGCAGCGACGTAGCTGGTTGCGGGCGAGTTCTTCATTGAAAGATAAGTGTTGCTGGCTACTTCACCTCTGCAATTATATTGATGTCAAATGAATTATGATGAACATGGGGAATGCTGGAAATGTATATGTGTTTTCTTCCGTTGAATGTTAATGAATTATGCATTCTTGTATGTTGAATTATGCATCCTGTTACGGATCATGTTAAGCTTTTAAATTTTCAGCATTGATCTCCTTTGTTTATGTTCATGGGGCTGTTTGCTGGCTGTACGTGGTGTTCGTCACGTCCTCTTCGCCAGTCTGAGGGATGGGGACGTGACAGAGTGGTATCAGAGCTCAAGGTTTCAACAATGGGCCTCTATGGGCCAAGAAGATGTAGTGACAGAAGCAGAATTGCCTTTTGCCTAGCAGCAATCAGAAATTGAGATGGCACTAAGCTTAAAAAATGGTTTAAGTGTTGACAGTCAGGTCATCGGAGGATTTGGTGGTTTGGAATTCCATTGTTGTGGAAGGATTCGGCGTTTGACAGTCCGCAGTTGCGGCTATGAAAAGGACTGAACCGCCGATGCAATAGTGGATTTGATTGCCGATGGAGAGAAAAATTTGGAAAATTTGCCTAAGTATTGGAGCAGTCGGAAGAGGTTGTGAAGTGGGCTTCCACCGTTGCGGAAGCAAAAGCAATAAGTATTTCGATGAGGAAAGACTTCCGCTGTTGCGAAAGAGTTGGCGAAGTGAAATTCCACCGTTGCAGAAGAATAAAGGGTTCTGCATCCGCCGATGCGAAAGAAGAAAGGGTTCCGTGTCCGCCGTTGCGGAAGAAGAAGCAACTAAGCGTCCGACGAAAAGTGGTTCGGTCGCCCACAAGTGCTATGAAGAAAGACAAATTTTGAAAAATTTGTCTAAGTATGAAATCATCGACGGAAAAAGGGGAATGATTGCCGCCGTTGCAGAAGAGAAAAGTGGTAAGTCATCCGACGAAGAAATACCGCCGTCGGAAGAAGATAAGGTTTCGCGTGCTGTCGTTGCAGATGGAGAAACGATTTGGCATCCGCCGTTGCAGATGGAGGAACCATTAGGCATCCGCCATTGCAGATGGAGAAAGGATTTGGCATCCACCGTTGCGGACAGAGAAACAACTTCCCGGCCGATGGGTAAGGCCTCCGACGTAAAGAAAGAAAGTTGAAATTTTTCTAAGGCAAAAAGTCAGTTCACTCATCGGAGGTAAAAGTGTTTCATGTTCCGCCATTGCGAAAGCGAAAGTGTTTCATGTTCCACCATTACGGAAGCCAAAGTCATTTGGATTTTGATGTAGAAAGTGTTCCGACATCCGACGCGGTAAAAGAAAGTTCAAAATTTTCTAAGTGTTTTGACGTCCGTCGGAAGAGAAAGTGATTGTGCGTCCGTCGTTGCGGAAGCCAAAGTAATTTGGCTTCCAATGTGAAAAGCCTTTTGAGAGTTGCCATGCGGAAGGGGAAAGCCTTCCGAGAGCTGCCTTTGCAGAAGGGGAAATCCTTCCGAGAGCCATCGTTGCAGAAGGGAAAGCCTTCTGAGAGCAGCCGTTGCGGAAGGATTAGTGGTTTGAGAGCCAATTCTGCGGATGGATAATTGGAATACGACCCGATTTTGACAAGGAAATTTTGGGTTTTCAAAGTGGGATTCCTCAGCAGATTCAAGAGTCTCTTAGTGGTTTATAGGTGGCTGAACGTTGACACCCAGTCCAAATGCAATTGTGTAATGAACATGCAAAGGTTTGGTGAAAGCTCTCATTCCTAGAAGTGGTGTGGTTTTTACACCCGAGGTCGGAATGATGCATGTGAATAGGCGTTGGAAAGCTTATCCAGCAAGGAACAAGGATAAGTGACCAGAACCTGAGCATGAAGCAGAAAAGTGCTAATGATGGCCGCTGTTATCAAATGGAAAATCTGGACAGTTGCATGCCCAGGGGCAGCAAGGACTATGAAGTCAACCAGCTGCTATGTGAAAAAGGAATCCCATGAGAAGATGAGGGTTTTGAAAGGGAAGTTTTCATTAGACCCTATCTTGCTGATTATAACTACATTTCCCAAGTTTATGCTTGAAATGCATGAGGATATGTATTGTATACATAGGATACTAAAGATTATATATTTATATTAACCACTAATGATAATCATTGCTCTGATGTTGGCATTAGTGGAAAAACCAACGATGACATGGACCTTGATGAATATGTTGCTGACATTGACAATTGTGACTAGCAACCTTAGGAAGAAAGGGATGAGGCAACAAGTCCATGACAAAAGTTGGTGAGAAAATGCTGCAATATCCTGCAACGGACCAATCAAATCGATCATGGCAAGGGAGTAAGTACGACCCATGCAGGTAAAAGTTTGCATATGACAAATTCTATGGAGTGGTAAAGGTAAGAGACCTCATACCATGTGGATATTGGAATATAGAAAGGTGTCATGCCTATGTATGTTGATGATATTGATTATAGTAATGCATCCTATGTGAGGTGGACATGGCTAGGCCATGGTATGTTGAATGCATTGAGATGAATGCATGTGATATTACGAAGGACTAATGACTGAAACAATGAATTGATGATAATTCAGGAATCATTTCAGAGGTTGTTATGAATGCAGGATAGTCATGATCAGTTGGCTGCCAGAAATGCTCTATTGAAGAGCAAGGTGGTATGAATGATACGCCTGTGAAGTAAGGAGTATCTAAACATTTCATTTAATTGTATGAATGTTGTGACTATACCTTGCAATGTTAATATGATAACGATTGCATGAAGTAAATGAGCTTTGATAACACTGATGTGACTAACAGCTGGAAGTATTTGAATTTTATAAATTCTGAAAATGCTTCAGTGATAGTTGTAGCAATGAAAAGGTTATATGCATCCAGACTTACCAAGTGTTTGGTTGATTGAAGCTTATGTTTTAGGTAGATTATTTCGAGCATGGAAGTGAGAGTTAATACTATGACCAATGCCAGAATCTACCATGTGAAAAATCTTATTAAATTTGAACTGTGAATTTCAAATTTAAGAAATTGCTGACAACTACTAGTCACTGTTGGCTTGCATAAGCTTGTGTTTGGATGTTTGAAGCTTATGTTTCAGGTAGATTATTTCAAGCATGGCAGTGAGAGGTAAGATCCTGACCAATGCCAGAATCTACCATATGATATGCATAATAGGTTGTTAAAATTCGAATTGTGAATTTCGGATTTGAGAAATTGCTGACAACCACTAGCCACTGTTGGCTTGCATAAGATTGTGTTTGGTTGATTGAAACTCTTGTTTCAGGTAGATTATTCGAGCATGGTAGTGATAGGTAAGACCCTGACCAATGCCAAAATCTACCATTTATGAGAAGAAATCTCATGGCTGTGAAAGTAGTTGATATGCATAATGGGTTGTTAAATTTGAATTGTGAATTTCGGATTTAAGAATTGCTAACGACTACTAATCATTGTTGGCTTGTGTAAGATTGTGTTAGGAGGGGCGCATGGTAAGTGGGTAATCATGTTATGATAGTAAGCATAATATTATAATGGGCATAGTAGTGCTGCTTACAAGAAACCCACAATTGAACAAGTCAATTTCTGTAGTAGATAGAATTGCAAATTCCTAATGAATTTGACTTCTAATGTCATTGATTGGTTATGGAACAATCAATTTGGATTGTAGTATCAGGTAATGATTGACTGTTTGGCTATTTGATGAATGTGTCAGGGGTACACACTGCAGGAAGATCATGCGTGATGACCTGCAAGAGCCAAACGTCATGGGAAGGTTTTCCCTTGAAAATGGGTTTCGGGTGAAACGCCATTAGACATTTGGAAAAGTCTCATCTGCACTGCATGTTTGGTAAATAACATGAGTGAGATGGTATGGGTTATGTCGATAAGACATGTGTGAATGTGAAATATAAAAAGGAGATTGGGGTGGCTAACTAAGGGACTGTTAACTCAGGAAAGGAGCCTCCATTCCTCCTTAACAAAGGCATACTGCGACGACAAATGGATAAGTTTTCTGTGACCCTTGCTAAGAATATGCATGTTTAATTTTTAATTCCATATGCAGAACCTATTTTGATTTAATATCCATTATGACTGATTGCTTGAGTATAAATAGGGCCTACATGGCACACACCGGGAAAGGGTGCACACTTTACCGATGTTGGATCATGAAAGGGTTGTCAATATTGATTACACTCTGGGGAGTGGACGCACTCCTGGTGTCTCAATACTTGATAGTGAATGATGAGAAATGTGATTACAGTTTTAGAGCAATAACGCTGATGAGTTCACTTGTATTGCTTGTGTTGCATGTGTTGACAGGCTAAAGGTAAAGGTAAAGGTAAATGGTAAATGGTTGTTGACAGGGGTTGCGGAGTAAGGGTTATTGTTGATATAAGTGTATGTTGGTATAAGTGTGTGTTGATATAAGTGTATGTTGGGCTGTGATATGCCTGAGGATCCATAGTAGATCCTAGACCTGGAAATCGTCACAGTAAAAGTTCCAAGCCTAGTTGACATGAGGATGTATTGGTTGGCCATTAATTATTTGGTGTTGTGGAGCAGCCGATGTGCTGACCCAACATCTAAGTCCATCGACGATCCCAAGGCTTGCAAAGCGAAGCAGGATCCTGTGGACAAATGAGGAAACGCACAATACAGATAAGTATTGGATTATTTTGCTTATGAATATATGTGTGTATATGATTTGGTTATGATGTTTTAAGCTCTTTCTCTAAGAGATAAAACTGATGAGAATAAACTAAACATGTGAATCTATTCAATGTTGGATATAGGTATCGCTGGGAGCGAGGACTATGAGAGCATCCTAGGGGTGCGTGCAGACATGTGACTGTCCTGGAAATATTGGAATGAGCAGTAATGAAAAAGGTGCTAGTAGGACGGGGAGTCCTAGCAGCCGAGACAAACCATGTGGAGAGACTCCATGGTTTAGAGGTCTAGAATAGACCGAAGACACCATGGTTTAGAGGTTTGGAATAGACCGAAGACACTAAGTGTCATGACCAAGAAAGATTGGTCCAACATTCACGGTGAAGTGAAAGAGGCTGAGAGCATGAAAAGCCACTGCGATGGTGTGGGTTCCAGGATGGAACAAAATAAAGAGGGGAAAAACTCTTACTGCTCTCTCTTGCCTTTTGATTATATATATACATATACATTTATGCATTGTGAAAACAAAGGATTGTTTAATGCCTGTATGATTGAAATGAAATGTGTGTATTTGCTTAAAGTAAATTGTGAATGCTGGAATAGTTAATTCCCTGCCCAGGAATGGACATGAATGAGCTCATGTGCCTGTTGGGAAGGCATGAAAAACATGAAAGTCCCTTTGATGAGGCTTGGCCTGTCATGCCAATTGGGTAATTAACTAACTGATTTGAATGTCTATATTATGCTTGGTCTGATAGAATTTCAATGGTGCATTTCACAGGTGAGAACAGTGAAACCGGGTGGTGCACATTGATCAGGGCAGCAGATCAAAAGTTGCTAGACCTAGCTGGAAGTCTCCTTCAAGTGATTTCCAAGACCCAAGAGAATCTTGGGGATATGCTCAAGATACACAGAAGGCAGAGTGAAATGAACCACCAGATTTTGCAAGACTCTATTGGTTTGCAAAGGGAGGTGAAAATCCTTCTGGGAGCAATCGACAAAGGAAAGGAAGGTGGATCAGCAATGGGACATTTGTCCAAGTGACCCGATAAGAAACGGTCCAGGCATGAAGACTCAAAGGAAATTGAGCAGGTAAAGATGAAGCAGCCAGTGAGATGTTGGAGATGCGGAGGACATCATTTACGCCGGGACTGTCCAATGAGGGAACATGATGAAGGCGATAGCCGCAAAGTTCCTAGACTTCGGGATCAGCTGGAAGCTGAGAACCAACAAGGGGAGTCCATGGAAGCCGAGGGGATTGGTCTTGAACGTTCAAAGTAAATGATTGAACGAGGAACAGATCTGCAAAATTTTGAAATTTTGATGTGCAATTGTATATGTATTGTATATATGTAATGGAACACCGAGAACGGTGTTATTCCAAGGGGGAGGGGAATGTAATGTCCCCGGTTTTGACCCCGTTTGCATGATGGATATATTGTAATTAATCATGGTGAGGAGCTCAAGGAAAAAGCCCCACCATCGATTTGTGTGTGTATGTTTCGGCAATAGGTATAGTTGCCGATGGTATATCGTGCTGTATGGCACATTATAATTGGCATCATGTAAACACGCAAATCAAATAAACTAAAACCACAACCAGCTACGGCAGTGCAACGTTGAATGAAAAGGGTGTGATTCCGAAGGATAAGGGGTGGGGGATGTCAAACCTTGGTCTATGGGGGAAAACCCATGTTTTACCACCTTGTTGATTTGTCACCTTTTTGTCTCATCCAACCTCTTCCAACCTCTTTAATGTTTTGTTGGGTAGCTGAGGAGTTATGGCTGCTGGTGGTTGAGGCAGTTATGGTTTTTGGGAGTGGGGTGGCAGGACTGTCAGTCCCTTTCCCACACACCCACTCCACCCATGACTGCATTCTCTCCATGCCAGGGCTGAACACTCACGCACTCCCTCGACGGTCGGTTCGTCCTCCTGATTGTGTTGTTCACCCTCACGCGCAGGAAGAGTTCACTCTCACGCAGAGCCATCATCTGCCCATCTTCCTCATGCAGAGGTTAGTTCCATTCACCCTTGCGCAGGATCTTTGTGGTCTGCTCACTCCTCGCGTTGGTTGTTCATTCGCGTGCATGAGTGGAGCTGTGCACGCTCACGCAGGTGCGTAAGTCTTGCTCATCCTCACGCACATGCAGTGGATCTGCCGGATCTCACGCAGCCAGGAGGGGAGCTGGTTATCTGTGGTCATTCACGTTTTCCACAGGGTGGAATCGGGTATGTTTTCCTTTGCATTTTGGATCTGGTGCAAGTTCCCTCTCGTGCACAGACTATTTGGGGTCGTTTTCCCATGTTGTGAGCCATGCTCACTGATTATGTTTTGGGGCTGTTGTCTTCCCCCACGTTTTGTTGGCGGTGGTGATCAAATTCGTTTTGGGCCACTGTGGATTCCAAATCCGTTGGTTGAGTCTCCTCTGTCCATGTTGGGAGTTGGCTTCTCCTTTGTTTGGGACTGTGTAAGTTGCCAGTCGTTACCTGAAGGAATTGTGTGTGCTGTGGGCTGTTGATTTCCAATTTGTTGGCTGAGTCTCCCTGTTTTGGGACTATGGACTGCTGCTATCATTCGTTACGTGTTGGTGGTTGCTGATATACCCTGGTTTGGGTGTTACAACTGAGTTGTTTTGGCCACGATAGGGCCAAGAACAACTCTGTGTTGTATTGTACACTTGAGATGTGCTCATTGTTTGTTTGGGATTATCCCCGGTTGTTTTGCCTTCTTCACAGGGCTGTGAAGGGATTGTTTTGCTGCGGTGTGCAGTGGTTGGTCTTCGGACCGTGCTGGCTTGGCCGATCTGTTGATGGCCTGATAAACCCAGCGGTGTTGGCTTGGATGTTTGGTGTCCCCTTGGCTATGTGTAAGCCTGCAATTGACCCTTAGTCCTTGAGGAATCATGCCCAGCTCGGGGGTGGCAGTGTTATTGAGATATTAATGAGCACGCTAGCCTATGGTTGGGTGGAATGTTGCAGCGACGTAGCTAGTTGCGGGCGAGTTCTTCCTTGAAAGATAAGTGCTGCTGGCTACTTCACCTCTGCAATTATATTGATGTCAAATGAATTATGATGAACATGGGGAATGCTGGAAATGTATATGTGTTTGCTTCCACTGAATGTTAATGAATTATGTATTCTTGTATGTTGAATTATGCATCCTGTTACGGATCATGTTAAGCTTTTAAATTTTCAGCATTGATCTCCTTTGTTTATGTTCATGGGGCTGTTTGCTGGCCATACGTGGTGTTCATCGCATCCTCTTCACCGATCTGAGGGATGGGGACGTGACAACTGCTTCCTGCTAAACCAAGAGATCACCCCTGATCCCATACTGAAGCAACACCCTGAAGTGCTCTTCCTATCGATGGCACTGCCTGCCCAATCAGAATCAACACAACCCTCTAGGTTAATCTTCTGATTTGCATCATACTTAATCCCATAATCAACTATAACCCTCAGGTACCTCAGAATATACCTTGTAGAAATCAAGTGAACATGTCTCGGATCTTTCAGGAACTGGCTCAAGGTGTTCATAGTAAAGCAAACATCTAGTCTCGTATTCATCAGGTACATCAAGGAACCAATCATCTGACGATACATCGTAGCATCAACCGCTTCTAATGAAGCATCACTCAATAGCTTCAGGTTCGATGCCATAGGTGTGGTCATGGCCTTATATTCCATCATCCCGATCCTCTTTAGGATCTCTACTACATACTTCTCTTATCTGAGGGAGATTGCATCCACATTCTGCTACACCTCCATGCCTAGAAAATAGAGCATCATACCCAAGTCGTTCATTTCAAACTTAGTAGCAAGATTCCTTTTGTATCAGCAATCAACCCATCCATACCTGTTACAAACATATCATCTACATATAGTAGTAGCATCACTGGGTTTCCATCTTCAACCTTGTAGTAAAGGTTGGAATCTGCTTTACTTTTGGTAAAGCCCAAACTATATAGAAAGCCATCAATTCTGTCGTACCATGTCTTGGGTGCTTGTTTCAAACCATACAGGGCTTTCTTCAATCTACACATGTGAGACTCCCTGTTATGTGTCTCAAAACCAAGTGGCTGCTCCACATACACTTCCTCTTCCACTACACCATTCAAGAAATCAGTGTTGACATCCATTTGGTGTATCTTCCATTTCATCACTACAGCCAGATCAAGTACTGATATGATGGAAGTGTATCTGGCTACAGGTGCAAGGGTTTCTTCATAATCTATTCATTCTTTCTGTGAGAAGCCATGAGCCATGAATCTTGCTTTATATTTCTCTATGCTACCATCTGCAGCATGCTTAATCTTGTAGATCCATTTGAAAGTTACAACAGACTTCCCTTCTGGTCTTGGGACAACATCCCAAATATCATTCTTCATGATCGATTGATACTCTTCGATCATGGCATCCTTCCATTCTTTCCGTTATGTCGCTTCTTCATAATTGGAAGGTTCTTTATTGATAAGTCACACAATAAAGCTACATACCCAGAGCAGGACCTAGTCCTCTTCCTTTCTCTATGATTCTCTTCTGGATCCCCATATCTTTCTACACCTTGGATAGCTTCTCGTACCCAAGCAGGTTTCCTCTTGTGAGGATTTTTCTCCTAAGGTGGATCTACAGGTTCTTGCGGTTTTTTAAATTCTCGATCTTCTTCTTGAGTTTCTTCGTTCATGGTTGTGTCATGAATTCTGGGTGCTTCTGATTCTTTAGGATCTTCAACAGGTCTCTTTCTGGATTTGTTGTAAGCTAAGTCTTTGTCAAATGTTACATCCTTGCTAATGTAGATCTTCTTGAATCATGGGAAGTATATTCTGTAAGCCTTCGAGCTTTCAGAGTATCCCACAAATATACTCTTCTCTCTTGAAGGATCTAACTTTGTCCTCTTTTCTTTCAGAATGTGTATGTACACTGGACAACTGAATATTTTGAGATGGCTGACTTCTGGTTTCTTGCTGGAAAAGACTTCTTCTGGTGTCTTGTTCTCAAGTACTCTATGTGGAGTATGGTTATGTACATACACCGTTGTTCTGGAAGCTTTTGCCCATAGATGCATCGGAAGATCTTGATCATGAAACATTGCTCTTGCAGCTTCCATGATAGTTCTATTATTCCTTTCTGCAACCCCATTTTGTTGTGGATTATATGGAGTGGATAACTCCCTCTAAATCCTTGAATCTTTGCATAACTCTTTGAATTCATTTGATGTGAATTCTCTGCCATTATCTGATTGAAAGGTCTTAATCTTATTTTCTGTGTGGTTCTCGATCAAGGCTTTGAATTCCTTGAACTCGCTGAAAACTTCATCTTTGTTCTTCATAAAGTATATCCATGTCTTCCTAGAATAATCATCAATAAAAGAAACATAGTATACATACCCGCTTAAGGAACTGGATGACATTGGACCACATACATTGGAGTGAATGATTTCCAAGATTCCTTTTGCTTTGATTTTGCTACTTGAAAATGTCTTATTTGTGTTCTTTCCTTTTGCACATCCTTTGCAGACTCCTTCATGTTTTGCTTGAATTTCTGGAAGACCTTCAACAGCTTTGCTTGCAAGTGGTAATGCTCTATAGTGCACATGTACAAGCCTTCTATACCAAAGTTCATTTGGCTCTACTGTTTCATGGACCAAAGCTTGTTCTAGATGGCCCTTCAATTTGTATAATCCCCCTTCTTGTTCTCCAATTACTATTGCATTGTCAATAGTCTTTCCTCTTGGCCACATGAGGACTTGGCCATCTACAAATGCAACCCTCATGCCTTTTGCATCCAGTTCCAATATGGAGAGAATATTCTTCTTTAGTCCTGGTACAAACAAGACATTCTTCATTTCATAGACTTTCTAAAGTCTAGCTTGTAGGAGGATTCACCACTACCTTTTATGGGATATTGGTAGTCATTCCCAAGTTTCACCTTATGGGGTGAATTATGTTCGGATAGTTTCTCAAAAGATTCCTTGAATCATGTCATGTGTTTGGAATCCCCACTGTCAATAAGCCAATCTTTGCTTCCATGAGTGACAGTTTCTGTGAGAGTGGAGATCAAAACATATTCTTCATCACTTGAAGAGTCTTCACTTTCTTGTTTGAATTTCTTCCTAGGAGGATCATCATCCTCAACAGTGTGAGCATGATGTCTTGTTTTGGAGTTCTTCTTCTTCTTGGATCCACTCTTATTCATGGGACAACTTCTAGCAAAGTGTCCTCTTTCATCACATGTATAACATCTGAGTTTTGATGGATCCCTTCTTACAAAATTATTTTTCTGATGAGAATGCTTACCTTGGTGATGATGATTTTCCCTTCTACCTTTCTTGGAGTGTACTGTGAGAGCTTGATCTTCACTTCCCATCTTTTCTTCTCGAGCTACTATTTGAGCTTCTTCTTCTGAACATTCTTCCCACAGTCTATTGAACTTGATTAGCTTCTTCCTAGCATAGATTCCTTGGATGAAAGAATCCCATGACCCAGGGAGACCATTCAAGGTTGTCATCACAATTTCTGCATTCTCCACTTCTTCATCTACTGCTTCAAGTTGTTCTTTAATCTGGGAGACCCTTGTGAAGTATGGCTGGATGGTCTCCTCATTCTTGATCTTTACATTCTTAAACTGGTTCCTTAGAGTCATCTTCCAGTTTATGTTCTTCCCTTCAAACAGTTTGGTTAGGGCATCAAAGATAGCTTTAGGTGTCTTGAGGGAGGACACTTGTGGTATGAGGTGATCCTTGATTGAATCAGCAATAATCCTCTTTTCCATAACCAACTTCTTCTTATTTAATGCCTTAGCCTCATCTTCCTCTGGAACTAGAACCTCCTCATTAATGTAGGAGTCCAACTCATTTTCTTCCAGGACCAAGGAGATCCTATACTTCCAGGATCAAAAGTTATAAGCTCCCTCAAGCTTTTCATCAATCTTGGTATGAAGAGACATCTTAATTGAGAACCTCAAATGGAAATACAAGAGATTTAGATCTTACGAGGCCAAGATGTCGGATCTGGATTTAGAGCTGAATTTCTGTAGTGTTGGTTCAGGAATATATTAGGGTTTGAATTTTCCAGAGTTATGTCCAACAAAATGCTTTGATCTTGACCTCTAAACTTTTATTTTTAGGAGGAGATCAATCCAGGCCTAGGATCACTCAAAAATTCCACTTCCGTGGAATGCCCTAATTTCTGGTAGTAGTGACAGGTCAAAAACTGAAAAAGCTCAGAATCAGATTCTGCTTCGATAGAAATATGTGCCCTAGGGAGGAAAGTTATCCCAACCTTCTTTTGCTGAAAATATGTGGAGAGAGATCCAAAAATTAGGAAGCCCTAGTTCCTGCAGTTGCACAGTGTCTTCTTCTCAGGTTAGCTCTGATACCATGTTAGATTTTTAACATTAAGCTAGCATTATATTAGGATCTTTAACTAAGAGAATAACAAGGAGAATGATCAAACACAAGAGACAATGAACACATTGTTTTTCCTCAGGGAAACCATAAACGGAGAAAACCCCGCAACTTCCTCAGAGATAGAATCAGCACCAAAAGTAAAACCCAAAACAGTAAGATGATCTCCCATCAGCAGTAGCATCTTTCTGTATAGCCCCAACAAATTTTTATCCCTCGACTATGCGCTACAACTGAGTGTGTGATAAATAGAGAGGCTCTCTCTCTCTATTTATACTAATTCTCGACTTGACAATAACTCACTAGGGCCGACTTCACTAGGTGAGTCTAACAACCCTGGGGCCCTGGAACAGTGAGGACTTTAACCCTTAAACAATAGGAGGGCTACCCACATTGACTTGGCATGACTTGTTTACATTATAAAAACTCTTGATCGGAACATCGAGGCATGACATGACTCAATTACATTACAAACACTTCCTAGAATAAACATCGGGGTACAATACATACAATACATAAGAAATAAAAGTGAATACATTCCGAAGTTAGAATTACATCAACATATTTCGTCTCTCTAACTCTATTGGATGACCCTCTTGCATCAAAACTGCTCCAATCTTGAATCCTAAAGCATTGCACACAACCACAAAGGGTTTCATGAAATCATGGGTTTCTAATAATAGTGTTGATGACATAGTGTTTTTCAATGCTTCAAAACATTTTTCGACTTCATCATTCCATCGAATTGATTTTTTATTCAATAATTATGTTAGAGGGGCAGTCCTATGGGCACAATTCTTCACAAATCGTCGATAGTATCATGTCAAACCTAGAAATACTCTTAATTTTGAGATGCTATATGGCTTGGACCACTCAATTATTTCCTTGATCTTGATTGGATCAACTTTGACTCATTATTTTGATATTATATGGCCTAGATAGTCCACTTCTTATTTTCCAAAAGTGCATTTTGACATTTTTTGCAAAAAATTGATGTTCCTCCAAGATGGTGAGTACTTGATCTAAGTGTTAGATATGCTATCTCCATGCTTTTCTATATATGAGCATATCATCAAAAAATACTAATACAAAATTTCACATATATTGTTGGAACAATTCATTCATGGCAGCATGAAAATTGGTGGGAGCATTAGTTAATCCAAAACGCATCACATTGAAATCATAATGGCCACCATGAGTACAGAAAACACTTTTTTCTATGTCTTCTAGTCTAACCCTAATTTTATAATACCCTGATCTCAAATCTAGTTTTGAGAAATACCTAGCTCCATGAAGCTCATCCAACATCTCATCGATGGATTAAATGGGGAATTTATTCTTGATTGTTATCTTGTTCAGACTTCTGTAATCTATGCACAACCTGAAAGATCCATCCTTCTTTTGAGCTAGCACTACTGGAGCCAAATAAGGGCTTCTGCGTTTTGAAATGAATCCACGTTTTAATAAATCTTGGGTTAGCATATCGATTTTTGTTTTATGGTCAGTTGGATATCTGTATGGTTTGATATTGACAGGTTTTTCCCTTGGTTTTATTTCAATCGCGTGCTTAATCTCCCTGTTTGGTGGGAGCTCCATCGAAAGCTCTTGGAACACCTTGTGGTGTTTTTAGATTGGATCTTATATATCTAGTGGTTTATAGCCATATCCTATACATGTTAGCAACTTCATATCTTGACATTGAATTATGTAAGCAGGTACTCCTTTTTGAATTATCCTTTTCAACTGATGTGATGTAACCAATTGAGCTTGGGGTGGTTGGAAACCGTACAATTTGTAATTTTTCCCTAGCCATTTGAAATTGATGAAGTGCTCTTAATGTTAGCGGAGTAAGTACCCAATGTCTGCAACCATTGGATTCCCAGCACAACATCTACTACTCTAAGAGGTACTGCAAAGAAGTTGGATTATAGGTTATACTCTTGCATTTCTAGTTTAACCTTGTGATGTTTTCCCACATTTTCAATATTCTTTTTGTCTGCCACCATAACCTTCATGTTAGGCATTGGGAAAACGAATATGTTGAATATCTTAGCAAGATTAACATTAATAAAGTTATGGGTATTTTAGGTGTCTATGAGAATCAAGACACTATTGTTTTTTATTATCCCCTTTAGCTTTAGTGTTTATGGTTGGGATATCCCTGTAATGGCGGTTAATGAGATTTTTGGAATATCATATTCTAGTTCTTCATGGAAGTCATGCTGGTTTCATGTGTCCTCCTCACTTGACTCTTCACATTCTGAGATTTTTTCTCCGTCTTCATCTTCACAAGCATACAATTTTGGGGGGTTTCTCCTTTAAAACCTTTTGTGCTTAGGATCACTCTTATCTCCACAATATTTGCACTTTCCTTCCCTCATCCTCTCCGATTCTAAACTGGGTTTTGCTCCTACCCTTAGATGTGGCGATGTATAAATTGAAGTCCCTGTACTTGTTGATCGAGGAGGGTTCCTCTTGGAGTATTCTTTGTCAATTATACTTTGAGTGGGTCATTTAAACTTGTTCTCGATGATATTTCCCTTATGTCTAGCCTTGTCCATGGTAGAAGTGTTATGTAAATCTAACTCATATTGAATGTGTGGTTTTAGTCCATGTATCTATGTTTGCAAACGCTATTCATCAGTTAGCTCTAGGACTCGAGTTACCAAGGATTCCCATTCACATGTGTACTCACCTACACTTCCTTTCTACTGAAACCTGGTAATATTGGCAAAGAAATCTTTCTCCGTTACTCCTTGGAACCTCTTAAGAAGATCGTTTTAAAATTTAATCCAATTAAAGGAATAGAATCGGGTCGTCGTCTTCCACCACATGTTCCAATTGTAGGCATTTCCCTCTAATTACATGGAAGCCTACTTAATCTTCTCACTGTTGTAAGGTATGTTATGGATGTCAAAGTATTCATGTGCTTTATTGATCCATGCGATGCATTGTTTTTCGTCACCATCAAAATTGGGCAACTATATTTTTACCCTCCACTGGTATCTGTGTGCTTGCAGAATTGATATTGACAGAATGTTAAATAAGGGAACTTCATGGGGTGGCGTCATTTCGTGTTGTCCTGGAGTTTTAGATGAATTTGGAGGAGGTGTATTGAAGGAGTCTAGGTGTGGATTATGGCTAGGTGGGGGAAACAATGTGTAGCGGTATTCTGGCCAAAATAATGTCAAGAGACTCTTGGGTTTTCTTTTGATATGGATTCAACACACTGATGCATTTCTCTATTCTTTCCTTGAGTCCTGTTAATTCATTATTCTTTTTGTCGATGTCCTCCTTGAATTCTCTGTATCTCTTATTGGATTTTCTCTCCAATGGTCCAATCTAGCATTGTTATCTCCCATTCTGGAGACTAATGGGTTTTCTCTATGCTGAACCTTTATTTATTTTTATTGGTTGTTTGAATCCATCCAACCACGATTTTTTAAATTTTTTTTTAAATTAATAATAATATTAGTATATAATTATTAAAATTAAAAATTATGTGGCCTAGTCACAGGTGATGAGCCAACATTTAGAGGTCGGGATGGTGGCAGTCGTGGAGTAGGAGAAGGGATATGGGTTGGAATTTGGATACGTTGGTTCATGGAGTAGAAAAAGTGGATGTCAAGGGACGTGGTTGTGGAATGGAGAGGAAACCGGGGGTAGAAGTGGGAGCTGCGGAGCCAAGGGGAAAGGAGGAGGTCATGGCGCATGGAGCTATGGGGGGAACAGAGGTGGAGGATTGTGGAAGCTGCAAAAGGGAGGGGTGACAAGAGTGACGAGGTAGATTGCGGTGAAGGAAAACAAGATGCAAGAGTGGAGCTATGTAGGTCTCACACAAGAGTAGAGATGTGTAGGAGACGCAGGAGGAGTAGGGGGAGTGATGGGGTGGAATGCGGTGAAGGATTGGGACTACGGTAAATGGATGTAGGCGGAGTTGGTGGTTGTGTGGTGCAGGAGGTGATGAAGGAAGGAGAGGCAGCAGAAGGGGGAAGGAAAGGAGTAGAGAGGAAGGAGAAAGGAAGGTGTTCAATGTGGACAGAGAAGGGAGGTGGAAGACGGTGATCAGAAAAACAGTGTGAGGAATGTGAGTGAAGAAGAGCGATGAAAATAGTAGAAGAAGATGGGTGATCTAGATGGTGGCTAGATAAGGCATCAGTGGCTCTAATACCACATGAGATAAATAAGAATTTACTTGATTATAATATTTATTAATAAATATTCGAATGATTATTTTACAAGGTGCATTCCCGAATATATATCTCCTATCGGTTTTGTGAGGTGACATTTCATAAAGTCACAACTCTTTATAATTTTATTACCTTTAGTATTTATTATTTTCTTAAACTTTATTTTGTATTTTTATATAATTATGTTATTTATAACAACATTGCTCATACCCATGAGAGTACAATCCATTATGCAAGCATTCAAATCACCATCGCTCTCCCAACAAATTGCACATTAACATAGTACACCATACAACGTCATAACTACGCTCGTACTTTCTTTATGTGCACCTACTTGGATCATGATTCATATGTACCAATTTATAATCTCACCACCTTGTTTCTTAATAAAGTGTCTTTTCAACACATGACATGTGATCTTTACAATGTGTTTCATTGATATCAACTACTCTCCCTAAGTTCATCTAAATCTAGGGATCTGAGATCCTAGGATGCTAAGGATACAATGATTTGGGAAATCATTATCCCCGAAGTCCTAAGGGTGTCTCTCTTTCAATTGAATCCTATACTAGACCCCTTTGTTGACCATAAGGCCCACCAACTTATTTTTTTTCCTCCTGACATGACTGAAGGAGAGCCCCTAAAATTATTGGAGAGAAGCAAACAATTTTTCTAGTCGAAACTCCAACCACAAATTGTTTGAGACTTTAGCCACATGCTTCCCATTCTGGAGATGAGTAGCCATTTTGAGTATTATTTTTGGATCCCATCCAACAATGATTGTATTATAGCCCCTCCAATTGGTCATACTGATTCCATGGACGAGACCCTCCATTTCCTGTAAGTTATTAGTTTATAATCCTATGTAGTGCTAATAGACCCCTAATATTTCTCCATTTATATTGATAAAGAGGCTTTCAAACCCAATAGGACTCACATTTACGTTAGAGGCCTCATTGAAATTTGGTTTGATAAACCCTTTGGGGATGGCACACCAAGCCTCCGAGTTGTGACCTCTTATTCTAGGTACCCTGTCTCTTATAATGAAACCCATGGGAAAATGAATTCCCCACCCCTAAAGGAGTCCCCTTTCATAGTAATGATCTTGCAAGCCTTGATCAGCCCAGGTTGATAGTTTCAAGGTCTCCTAAATGTGGCATTGTATCAGACATTGCACTCCTTTTATTTTCCTAGTTGTCTCACTGAATATATGATGGTTACAGTCCTTCCAAATATCCCACACCAAGAAGCTAGGAAAAATATCCCAGATCCTATTCAAAATTGTGTTTTGGAAAGGTTTGTTCTTCCATTCAATAATTGAGAGATCTTGTCTTCCCTGGAACCGGGAGGTAAACTTGAAGGAATATACACTATTGTCCCATAAATTGGAGGCAAAGGAACATTTATCTAGCAAATTATCCATCGTTTCTTCCTCTGCTAGACATAAGAAACCCCTTATTGAACTGAAGACACCACACTTAAGGATATTTTTTATCCAGGTCATGCCCAGGTGCATGCTGGGGAAAACAGTTCGGCTGAATAATTTGAGCACTGTCATGACAAAGTCTTAAAAAAATAAGTAAAGCAGGAAAAACACTACATAGACAAAAAGTATGCACACAGACAATATGCAAGAATTTGAACCAATTTCTATTATTACTTATTCTCCATTAAGGTTGATTGATTGATCGATCGATGCATACCACAATAGTGTACATGTTTATATAGAATTTTAAGATGCTTGGGTGACTAACTGTTACATTCAGTTACAATAGAAGTTATAATAGTTCAAAAGTTCAACCGCCATAGACACCTGGAAAATAGAGAGACAATTTGTCGATGTTCAACAGTCATCGATAACGAAAAGGCATGTCAAGATGTTGCATGTCGAGCGTGAAACTTGTCGAATCCAATACTGAACCTGTCAAAGTCGATTTTGTCGAAGTTCATACTTGTTGAAGTCGATATTGAACTTGTCGAAGTGCCAGACTTTGTCAAAGTTCAACAACATGCCAATTGTTGAGTGGATCATTCTTCCTTCCTTAAGAAATAGTGATCTCCATTGTGTGCTCATTCATGTGAGGAAACTTGGTGGTTAATTCAGTAGCAGAGTACCACTTTCCTTGCACAGGAATTTGTCCAACTTTAGCCACTTGGAACAAGGGAATGGATTTTGTCCTTGTATGGCGTATGCGTCATCCCACAATGGTGTCATAAAGAAGAGGTTCTTGAAAAATATGGATGGATGTATTTGGCTTTTGTTGTTCACAAGTCTTTATGTTCCAACAATGGTGCATGGTATGGTATAAGTAAGTCTACATTGAAGACCAGATGTAGGCCAAGGCATGCAGGAATGTTGAGCTAAAAATAATTTTATCCAATCTATTTAAGGATACTGTATGGACCATATTGCAAAGGTTTCAATTTTAGATGCAACTAGACTTGATCCCCAATTTGGAATGAATGAGTAATATGATGCTTGTAGTGGCAAGCCTTAGTTTTTGCATTAGCTCACTGCAATATTTCTTGTGCTTGATTCTGGATGTTGTATATTTGATCTCTGAACTTCAATGCTTTCTGAACTTCTCGTCCTTCAAAGTCGGTGTCATTCGACTATGTCGGGGAGCTGATCAAGGCGATAGGCGCTGAGGGTTGAAATCCATAATAGATCTCAAATAGAATCTTTCCTGTATAACTATGTTGAGAACAATTGTAGTTGTGTTTTATTTATGGGAGTTTGTATCCCATGCTTGATGATGCTTGTGGTTGTACATGTGAAGCAATTTTACTACTAAGCAATTTACTACTTTAGTCTATCCCTCTTTTTGAGGATGGAAGGTTGTCGACAAATAAAGTCTTGTGTCGAGCTGCTACTAGACAGTTTTCCAAAAGGAGCTGACAAATATGGCATCTATGTCAGAGATAATGGTTGTTGGAAGGACATCATGTTTCCAAACATGTTCAAAGAAGAGCTGAGTATTCTGTTGCATTGTCGTAGTCTTCTTGCATGGTATTGGTATATCGATCTTGGAAAATATGTTGACTACTATTAATAGGGTGTCATGATGATGTTGGGTAGTAGGATATCATGTCAATTAGTCCATATAAATAGATTCCCATGGTCAATTAGGAACTGGTATGGTGTGTACAATCCTTGTCGTCAATTCAACAGTTTAGCAATGGCACAAACCACGCATGATCGAATATAATTGTTGACGTCATTTTTAAGTTAAGGCCAATAAAAATACTTTTGGAGGATAAAAAGTGTTTTTGTGACTCCAAAAAGTCATGCATTCTTGTTGTAGTGTGCGTCCAAAATGAGCTTATGTTGGTGATCACTGGTCGGTACACAAAGTTATCCAAGATTGTGTAGCAAGGTGTCCTTCAGGAAGTAGTCGGTAGTAGATAGTGTGTTGGCTTGAAGCTGCTGATGTATTGTGAAGAAGTCATAGTATATCAAATACAATTATGGCCAAGTAGTTTTGTCATAACCCTGCATACTCATCACTGTAAACAATAGAGTAATTGGTGGTCGGCTAAGACAATCGACTGTGGCATTGGATTTTCCTTTCTGATACTTAATTACCAACTGAAATTGTTGCAGGTAGTTAATCCACCTGATTTGTCGAGTTGTATGTAGTTTCGACTAGGATGAGGAAAACTGTAAAGGCTTATGATTAGTGAGAATGACTGTTTCCTTGCCAAGAATGTAGTGTCTCAATTGCTTAATATCTTGTAAAATGGTGTACAGTTGTTTTTCATACGTCGAATACCTTCTAACTGTGTCATTAAAAGTTTTAGAATGAAATGCGACTAGATGACCTGACTGAGTGATCTCTGCACTGAGGGAATAGTCCAATGTGTCCATATCAATCTCAAAGTCCTGATGCAAATCAGGTAACACAAGTACTGGTGTAGTACAAATATTTTTTTGATTTCTTCAAAACCTTGTTGATGTGTTGGTGTCCATTTGAAGACAACTTTCCCATTTCCTTTAGTTAGCTGATTCAAAGGCCATGTGATATGGATGAAGCCAAGTTTGAACCGTCGATAGAAATTCACCAAACCAATAAAACTTCTCAGATCATGAATGTTTTGAGGAATGGGACAATATTTGAGGATCTGTACTTTTTATGGGTTGGAATGAATGCCTATAGAGTCAATTACATACCCCAAATATTTGATGTTGGTCATTGCAAATGAGCATTTGTCCATATTCAGATATAGTCGATGTCTCTAGAGAGTATCGAATACTTGTCAAAGTTGTTTGACATGCTCTCCCCATGATTGACTGAAAATAAAAATATCATTTAGATAGACAATGAAATAGTTTATGATGAAAGGTCATAGAAGGTCATCTATATATATCATGAAGGTTATAGGTGCATTGGTTAAGTTGAAAGGCATAAATAACCATTCAAACAATACTTCATTGGTCTTGAAATATGTTTTCCATACATTAGTGGAATCTATTAGAATTTGATGATATCTCGACTTAAGGTCAAGCTTGGTAAATAACTTAGCACCAATTTAGACTGTCGATGATTTCATCTATCTCTGGAAGTGGGTATATTTTCTTTATTGAAATATTGTTGACATTCTGATAGTCTACGCACATGCGCCAAGTGCCGTCTTTCTTTGGAACTAAGACGACTGGAATTCCACAAGGAGAGGAGCTGGGGAAGATGTGACCTTTGCTGATAAAATACTGGATTTTCCTACAAATCTCTTCATTCTTGAGAATGCATCTTCTATAAACAGATGCGTTAGGTAACGAACAACTAGGAACAAGTTCAATGGAGTGTTTTACCTGATAATGCAGAGGTACTCTGTCTATCTCTTTAAATACATTTCGATATTCGTCAAGAATATGGTTGAGATATTAATGTTGTCGAGAGATGTGTTGGTAGGTGAGTCAACTCATTTCTAGAGTCTTTATGGAATTCTTAGGCTTTATCATAATCAATGCAAACTTTTGATCATGGTTGATAGGATTCTTTGTTTGTTTGGAAGATATCATAACAACTGTTGATGTGGGTTGTCGCTCCAGTATGTCGTACCATTGATTTTGAATTTTGAAAATCACCTTATGTAGCTATGACTGATATGTACCATGTCGATCCCACAAGTAAGGTTTCCCAAACAGGGCGGAGGCCACGAAAATTGGTGCCGCGTCACAAACTAATTCATCTTCAAAAGGATTAATGAATTAGATGAGTCCGCATTAGTGAGTGATCCTTAGTTCCTATCCATCCTTCATCCAACATATATATTAAGGTTGAGGATGTGGAGTAGTGACAAGACCTAATTTCTTCACAAGATCTTCATAAACGAATTTCTTCTCTATACCATTATCCACAAATATATGTAATGGATTTTTCTGAACCCATATATGTGCATGGATTAGGCGTTCTCATTCCTCCTCATCAACAATAGTCAAGGCTTTCGGAGTGGTCGATGTCGAATACAAGAGGTTTTATGATGCTAGGTCGAATTCTACCAAGGTTTTGCCGGATGATTCGAAGGTCGACAAAATGTATTCCAATATTTGCATTCTCACGTATCATGCCATGCTGAATTGTGATAATCACACCATTTCTTGATAGGAGCTTGTTTTCTACGATCCTTCTTGTATTTTTGGAAGTGCTTCTTATGATAATTAGGATTTGGAGGATTTGGTTGAGAAGGGTGCTTTGACTTGTCGGAGTCGACTGGTGTCTTCTTGTCGAATGTTCAACCTGTCAGCGTGTTCGTGAAACACGCTTTTCCTTTTTGTTTAGATTCGATATTTTTGGTGTAATGAAATGCATCCGCAAGCATATTAACAGTCATAAACTCAATTTCTTGATGAATTTATGTGGATAAAACATCAACATACTTCAGGACAAGCAATTTCTCTTCTTATTGGAGACCAAGTCTGGCCATGAGTCGATAAAACTATCGGTGTAACTCTGCACGGGTTGTTCTTTCCATTACCTTAGATGTTGCCACTTATTATATTGCTTTTCAAGATACTTGGGCAGGTAGAACTCCTTTCAGACATACTCAACAAATTTTACCCATGTCTTTATGGGGTCGCCTTCTTTTTCCATCTTTGTTGATAAATTCTCCCACTAATAATGTACGGATTTTGACATCTTCAAGGATGCAATGGTGATATTTTTTTCTTCAGAGAGTTGAATCATGGAGTAGTAAGATTCTAGTTGTTGAACCTAGTTGTCGACAGATTCTATGGCAATCTTGCCTTCAATATTCGATATGTCCAAATTCATTTAAACTTTGAAGGGGTTGATTTTATCAGAGTGGGGTCTCGTCGAGGATTCTCCGGATGTCGAAGTGAATCGTAGGAGAATCTCCATGAAATGGGTGAACGTTTTTGTTCAATTTTGAGCCAGTGCTTTTTCTATGAGTTTCTCTATCTCGTTAGTTTCATGTCTATTGCATGCTTCTTTGGCTATATTTTGTGAAGTCGAAGATAGTGTATGCTTGTGTTGTTGATTTTGCGAGTGTGTTTGAACAAGAATAAGCTAAATAACTTTGATGGAAGTTATTATGCAACTCAATTTCTGAACAAGATCAAGATCTTAAACGAGTGATCCAGGTCATTCCCAGGTGCACGTTGGGTCAACAGTTCAATTGAAGAAGTCAAGAACTGTTATGGTAGAAGCTTAAAATAATAAGTAAAGCAGGAAACACACTACATAGATAGAAAGTATATGCACAGACAATATCCAAGAATTCAAACCAATTTCTATTATTACTTCTTCTCCATGAAGTTTGATTGATTGAATGATTGATGTATACTACAATAGTGTACATATTTATATAGAATGCTGAGACACTTGGGTGAATACCCATTACGTTTAGTTACAATAGAAGTTATAATAGTTCGGAAGTTCAACTGTCGCAGACAACTAGAAGATAGAGAGACGATATATCAATGTTCGACAGTCGTTGATGTTGACAAGGAATGTCAAGATGTTGTATGTCAAGCATGAAACATGTTGAGTTTTTTGAAATTGGTTGTGTTGAGTTTCGAACTTGTCGAAGCTGATACTGAACCTGTCGAAGTCAGTTGCATCAAAATTCGGACTTGTCAAAGCCGATACTAAACCTTTCGAAGTTGTTGAAATGCTAGACTTTTTCGAAGTTCGACAACATGCCAACTGCTAAGTGGATCAATTTTCCACAGTGAGAATATGGTGCTTAAGCAAAATCTAGAGAACGGTAGCAACGTTTTGCCACGAGTTGGATTTCCATGTTTTATTCCAATATGGTTAGTTAGGGAGATCCATCCATCCAACTCATAGACCATAAGATTCCTTCACTGTAAAATATCCTTTGGACGAATATCTCCACCTTAATTTATTCGGACCAAGCTACTTTCGAACACATCTCTCCTATAATTCCTCCTACGGGGCTTGAATTTATTCTCCTTATCCAATCTCTCTCCACCACTCCTCTAGTTTTTAACTCCTGGAATCATTTTTTATCTAAACAATCTTTCTAATAATCATTTACCTTCAATCTTTGAATTTCCTTCCCCTTGTATTGACAAGTGGAAGGTCTATAGTTCGTTCAAGGGGTGGAATTTGATGCCAAGAGTCCTTCAAGAAATATGTAGTCTCACAATTCCTAACTTTATAAAATATATGGTTGAAAACTAACTCTCATTATATCCTTTTTATATTTCACATATGAGATCCTTCTACTATACTGTTTAATGGCATCAGGTCACAATTCTCCCAGCCTCTGGAATATTTACAATGCCATAACTAGGCTTGGAATTCATTTTTGTATGATACCCATCTTGATTAGATTTTGGATCATGTAGGCCAATCCCACCATAGTGTCTCCTAACCCACTAAATCCCATTTCTATTTCACCTCTAAGCCTCACCATAAGAAATTATTTTGTAGTTGTCTAAGTTCATTAAGAACGGACTTGGAATCCCCCATGACCAAGAAGAGGTAACTCGACATGGATTGTAGGACATCTTTGAACAAGACTAACCTACTTCCCAATTTTAGGGACTGATAAGTCCAATTTGCTAGCCACTACCTCGTCTTGTCTATAATTCACACCACAAGGCCCTACGAGTGACAAAATATGATAGGGGAGCTCCCAGATATTTAGATAGAAGGAAACTCCATTGGAAGAGAAGGATTTGAAGAATGTTTACTTAAGTGACTATGGGAATATTAAAAAAGAAGACTTTGTATTTATATTTGTTCACCAACAACTATGAATCTTTAAAAAATAAATTTAACCCCTTTTATATCTCTTGCATGTTGGGTTGATGCATGTCCCATTAACATTGTGGCATCCACAAACTGTTGATTTTTTTGTTTCATAGCATTGGGATGAAGTGCTAGGCCTCTTAATTCTTGATTTCGAGACATAGTTGAGAACATGCATCCCAAACCTTCAACCATGTGAATGAAAAGGAAGGGAGATAATGGATCACCATGTTGAATCCCCTTATAAGGAACTCCATTTAGAAGGAAAAAGAAAAAATCAAATGAATACAGGTTGTAGATCCATGTTATATATTCATCACTAAAGGAAAAAGCCTTTAAAACCACCATCATAAATTTCCAATTGGTTGTATCATAGGCTTTGGCCAGATCAAGATTAATTAACATGCTCAACTTATTGGTGATTTTTAATGAATTTGCCACCTCATTCACTAGAATGATACCATCGATAATATGTCTTCCTCATACAAATATAGATTTCTCTATGGAAATTAAGGAAGGGATAAGGGGTTTTTAATTTGTTGGAAATAAATCTAGTAATCATTTTGAAAATAACATTACACAATGATATAGGTTTGAACTTACCCATAGTATCTACTCCTTCCCTTTTCCAGATCAAGGATAGAAAAGTAGCATTGAAAGCTAAAATATTATCACTAGAGGCACATGAGTTTTCCACTATTTGGACCATCTCCTCCTTGATAAGATACCAGAAAAAATGGAAGAAATTAGCCATGAATCCACTGAGGATAGGGGCCTTTCCATCCTCTGTTTGCTTAACCACATATTCTACTTCACTTATTTCCATTGAGCGCATAATCATTTCATTTTGTGCATGGGAAACTAGCATTGGGATATGTTGGATCACTCGTGCTATGCCCATAAATATGTCTTGAACTAGTTCTTTCATTAAATCCTTGAAGTATTCAACCAATGTCATCTCAATCTCCTTTCTTGTATCCACATTTTACCCATCCTGTTTTTTTAGAATTGTGATTCTGTTTAATTTTCTATGTTGAATAGTTTCTTGATGGAATAAATTTGTGTTCCATTCTCCTTCCTTTAGCCACCTATTCCTTGACTTTTGTTTCCATAAGTTCACTTCATACTTTTCTTTTTCATTCACTTAGTCCCTTACCCTGATTTCCTCACTATGTAGTGAGTTGTTAAACCCCTGTTGCATTCCCTGTAGTTGAATATCCTCTGGTATATCCTCCAAACTCTTTATGTCTTGAAATATTTTTCCAAACACTTTTTGGTTCCATTTTAATGGATTTGAGTTTTTGTTGGAATTGACACGTACGTGTTATGGTTATAAATTCTTCCTCCTCCTCCCATCATTGTCGAATGGTTCTATTAAAGTTAGGGTGGGAAGCAAAAATTGTTCAAAATGGAACAACCACCAAATAGGTCCCTCATCATTGATCCATGATAAGCAAATTAGCTAGTTATTAGACCTCGTCGATGGAAGTACAAGTGCCAAAACTTCCCTACCACTAAGAATAATATATTATAACATTAAGAAGTGATATAACCTTGAATATATGAGCCCCCCCCTCCCCCCATTTTATATTATTCCAAATGATTTTGTGGTTCTCGGTTTCCATGTCCATCAAGTTTAAATTGTCTATCAGATCCTTGAATTCTTGACTTGAGCCATCCCACTTATTTTCCCACAAAAATGTAATCACATTAAATATATCACCAATAATCTAATGTTGATAATCTAGCGACCTCAAAAAATTCATCTTCATAGGAGGTGCATGAGTCCCATAAACGTTTGTGACAAACTCATAGATAGGGTTGCTAATGATCTGAAATCTAGTTGATATAAAGCTTATCGAAGCTAAGAAATTTCCATCTTAATTCCTCTTGAATCCCAAAGTATTTCCATACCCCACGTTGAAACTTTAGTGTCCACTGCTATCATTTCACTTCCTTTCCATATTTTTCAAGCTATGGATTTCATATCTATCTTAGAACATTTAGTTTCTTGAACAAAAAGAATCATAGGTTTTTCCCTCACTACCTTCTTCTTCAAAATTCTCATCTTTTGTGGATTTTTAGAGCCTCTAATTTTCCAAGACACTAGATTCATTGGCATTGGATTTTAATGGAGGATAATGCTTCCTTGATCATTAGGTAGATGTCGAAGTAAACTAATTTGGCCCCAACCTCTGTTAATGTTTGTATGTTACTTCTTTTGCCCCTTTTTGTTGGGATTTCTGTGAATTTCCTTTTATTTTCCTTCTGATTCACCCCTTTGATCCCTAAAGATTAGCGATTCAAGGAATTCAATAAGGATTCATGCAAAATCTTCAGCTGATGGAATGGAACATATTCATTCAATTTGCGGGACCAAGCTGGCTCAATATAGTCCAAGTTTAGGTCTCCTAATTCCATATCCTTATCCTCCTCATCTAACATGTTTACATCTTCGTGCTCCCTCACTTTGGAGTTCGATTGAGACTCATCTATAGTGCTGGTAGAAATTGGGCCTATCGATGGATTCTCCCCTTCCTCCATACTCCTCGTCTCCAAGATAACCTCTTCATTCTCAGGAATTTGAATTAGAATGTCAAAACTATTGGATTTTTGAGATTTTGAGCTGGAGGATTCCCCAATCTGTTGTCTCCCTATTCTCCTTCTACCAAAACCCCTACTGAACCCATTGCCATTCTTATCCTCCTTTTGTTTCTCTAGGGGGGGAGAAGATCACAATCCAAAAATATGTGAGCATTTCCATGGCACCACCTACATCTGAGTGGGATGTGATCATAGTCAATGGTTTGTTATTGATAGTTTTCACCCCACATCTGATTTATGGCTTCTGACAGTTATTTTGAAATATCCATGTAAACACATATTCTAGCACACAAGGTATAGCGAACCAATTTGATTTGTTCCAAAATTTTGACAAAGTCCCCAAAAGAGTTTTCGATATCTTATAGAATTCCAGGTTCCCAATATTCACTTAGGATAGAGTATATATGGATCTATATGGATACCTTTTCTAGATCCTCCTTATCTAGATTGAATCTCTCTTGCTAGGGTTTTAAGAAAATCCCCACGTAATAGAAGAAGTAAGGGTCACCCTTGAGAAATGTGTTCATATCCTCTATGTTAAATAATATTATGGTAAATAAACATTTAGAAATCAACTGCAAATCATAATTCCCTTTCATCTTCCATACCAAATGAATCCATTTGACTAAATCCTTCTCAAGGAGCCAAATACCTAAAATATTATCAATGAGGGTGTGGTCCTTCATATATTGGATCATATCGTGAATCTTCTCAGAATAAACATGTAAAGAGGGAACCACACATGATTTTGGGAAGCATCACCCCAGGCCTTTACCAATGCCACAACTCCCCTAGTCCATATGTCCCTTCCTCATCCCTTCTCCTCCCTCTCCATGGACCTCATATTTTTATTTCTTGCCTCTATTCACAATGGTACCGCCTTGTGGGGAGTGGATCACCCCCCAATATCGATCTCCATTTTTTCACTTTGGGCCCTATCCATAGAGAGATCGTTACTTCCCCTGCAAAAAATTGCTAATATGAATCCTCAAACCCTCAAAATTGTCTCTCTATAACATTCAAACCCTATCTCTCTTGTCCTCTACTTATCTCCTCCCTGATTCTTGAGTATCTTCCTCCTCTATTTCTTATTAGTTAATAACTATTTCTATTGTAAAAATTTCAATGGACATGATAAATAAAAGCAAGAACAAATTTCAAAGTGCTATCATATAACATCTTATACCATTTGTCTTTACATATACAATATTTTTAGTCAATTCATACACACCTACGATTTGTTTATGTATCCAATTCATGCATAGATATTACAATCACAATAAATGTATAATCGCAAACATTGTCCTTCTAATTCTAATGAGAGCACAAATCTTCTAAAATATTTATGCCAAAAAGAATGAACACATAGTATGGCATCGTTTGGAGGGGATGGTAGAGAAGTGGCAGTGTCACCTCTTATACTTTTAATCCAACTTTCTACTCTTATATCATCCTCCTTTATCTTCTTCTACCTTATTCCTCCTTGATTATGATCTATAACCATATTCAAAATGTATTGGAAAATATGCCACTATATCCAAAACATTACACTAGCTATAGACTCCCCACATAGTTTTTATCATTATCCCAACATTCTTCCATTCTTAAAAGTTGCTTGTGTTAACATTCCTCAAAAATTACTTAGCAGAGTTCATTAGCACAAGCTTCAATAAGACCCTGAGATTTGATGGTTCAAATGAATGAAAATTGTCTAGTGACAAAAATAGAATTTGTCAAAAATATAAATTAGTCCCTATTTATTATAAAAAGAGATAGAAATTAGGCCCTATTTATTATAAAAAGAGAAGCGATATGTATGTTGATTTAATAAATATAAAGATTTTTAATCATGGGTTTTACATTACAACATCTCTGATCACTTCCCAATATCTCTTCAACTAGATGTTAACCCTTAAGACCCTTACAGGCCTTTCAAATTTGACCATTCTTGGCTAAAAAATGATGATTTTTGCAAGATGATTAAGGGATTTTGGGAAAATTTTTGTAGTTTGGGGCCATCAGATGTGATGGATCTCTTCACTATCAAGTTAAAAGCACTAAAGAAAGAATTTGTTAGCTGGACAAAAAAAATCCATTGAGAACAGAGCTACTCTACTACAAACAAAATCTGAAACATATGATATCCTTTTATCTAGCTCAACAGGGTCTTGTTCAGATGACATTAAGGACAAACTTTCTGCTCTTCAAATACTTCAAGATGAAATCCTCCTGAAAAATGAAGAAAATTGAGGCTCAAAAGAAGAGCTATTTGGCTTGAGGTGGGTGACAGAAACATGAAGTTTTTCCATAACTTTGCTTCTTTTCGTAGAAACTTAAATGCTATATGGAAGATTTATGATGAAAATGTCACTTTGAATCTTTCTCGGGATACGATAAAATTGGTAGCATAATATTTCTTCAAATATCTATTCAAAGATTAGATGAGTGCACTAATTGGCAACCAATTAAAAGTTCTGGAACATTATCCTTCCTTTTTTACAAGATAAGAAGGCTTGGACTTAGGAAAAGAAATCACATTGGAAGAAATTCAGAAAGTACTACTTAATTTTGCAAAGGACAAGAGTCCTGGTCCAGATGGCTGGACAATATTTCTTCTTGGCTTTCTTCAACATTTTGGGTAAGGATTTTCTAGAAGTAGCAGAATTATCTAGGAATAAAGTTTATATGTCAAGAGCCATAGATGCAACTTTTATTACCTTAATTTCAAAAAAAGACAATCCAGATAATTTCTCTAACTGCAGGCCTATAGCCCTTTGTAATTTGGTTTACAAAATGGTCACCCAGATAATTATTGATAGAATAAATCCCTTGCTTCCTAAATTCATATCCAAAGAGTATTTTCGCCTCTTAGACAATAGACATATCCTCGATGCTATTGGAACCACTCAGGAATGTTTACATTCTATTAAGTCTAAAAATCTAAGGTCATTGATTATGAAGCTTGACCTAGAAAAGGCTTATGATAAAGTCAACTGGGACTTTCTGAGATTGGTTCTTCTTCAGATTGGAATTCCTGACCTTGTTTTAACTTGGATAACGGCTTGGGAGGAGGATGAATGTGGATCTTCGGGAGATGGTTCTGAAGACACCATGAGCGGAGGCACCGATCTAAGTGTGGTGCATGGATAGGGGCTACTAACCTCCCAGTGTGCGGCCATGGATGGGGAGACAACCCGGGACAACCTAAAGGATGAGAATGGTGGAAACAGTGGGGATCCCGTAAGTGGGAAGGGATAATCACAGGGATGGAGAAGACTGGGGTGGGTGGATGCCTCCCAAGGGGTCAGAATATCCCTGCAGTCCAGACCCATTCAGAGACAATACGAGAGAAATTTAAGTTATGGAAAGAAAAACCCCTCATCGGGAAATTTGTGGGAGTATGGCCAAAAGAGAGAGATATGCTTCCCTAGATTCAGGGAACCTGGAAGCCCAAGGGCCACTATGATCTTAAACTAGGGGCAAAAGGTTTTTTTACCATCATTTTCTTCAATGTGGAAGACATGGATAGAATACTGGAGGGGGGACCCTATTTCTTCTTTTCAGCTGGGCTTTATCTACAGCCCCAGAAGGAGCACTTCAACCTTGAAACAAAAGATCTGAGAGTCACTTAGGTGTGGATCCGGTTGATCGGCCTCCCTAAAGAATATTGGGATCTAGAAATACTGAAAGACATTGGAAACTCGATTGGAGAATTTGTAAAGATCATTGAGCAAACCAGACAGGAGAGGTATACGACACATGTGCGTATATGTGTCTATATGGACCTGTCAAAGGATCTTCCGGAAGTAGTGAGCCTGAAATAGGAATATGAGGAGTGGATCCAGTAGATCAAATATGAACAACTCCCTTTTCATTACCGGATCTTCCATGAATATGGCCATTTTGGAAGGAACTGTACAAAGGGGAGCTAGGAGAAGTCAGCCTCAAACCAAGAAGGGGAAGAGAAACAGGACAATGGAGGATTCACGTGGGTCAAGAGCCGAAAGAGGGGAAAGAACAACATGGGGTAAAAATAGATAAAGGAGGTATCTCAGAAGGCCAGAACAAGATCTAACTCCTTTCAGGTCCTGGAAGAAATGGGGGAAGGAGAAAGTGGCAAGAACAAAGAAGAGGAGGGATAAACAAGGCTGATTATGATCGGTTCTCATGAAATCGGTCAGGAAGAGGCAATGGAAGAAGATGAGGTGGAAGATATGGAGCTTGGAGAATTGGATCTGGACGCAATCGAAAGGGAGTGCGCGAAGGTAGGAGAAGGGTATGTTTCACAGGAGAAAGTGGCCCTCCTCAAGAAGGATATCATCAGATTCAAAGCTTCATAGGATATGGGGATAAGCATAGATCCATTGAAATGGATCAAGAGGAAAACCCCAGAGGAGGACCTAAAGCAAGGACAAAAGATGAACAAGCAGAGGATCACGAAAATTGGAGTCAAGTTGATCGAATTAGGCCAGTACCCAATGATCAGGGAGGCCTTTTCTAAGGTAAGTAAGGTTACCCAATGAAGATAATCTCATGGAATATTAGGGGGTGCAACCACCCGAGAAGGGTAAAAAACCTGGGAAGGAAGATCAAGCAAAAAAAAAAAGACGTATTATTTCTACAAGAAACTAAGTGTGGCTCTGAAACAATGTTGACATTGCAGCAGAAAATCTGGAAGGGTAGCAGAGTAATGGTAATAGATGTGGCAGGAATGGGGGGAGGAATAACAATTTTATGGCACCCAGGGCTGATTAAACTCTCGAGGTGGTGTGGTATCCATTTCTCCCTAATGGCTACCTTTAAATATATTGATTTGGGGATCACAAGCACCCTGGTTAACATTTATGGCCCAAGTGCTTTTCCCCAGAAGCAGTCCTTCATCCACCATTTGAGATGGCTGAGAATTTAGTACCAGGAGGGGACATGGATTGTTGGTGGAGATTTCAATATAATTACATCTCTTAGGAAAAAGAAGGGAGGAAGGCATGCTCTAGACAAATATCAGGAGGAATTCAGGGAGATACTGACACTCAGCCCTCTGGCAGACATGGAAATGGGGGATGGATGGTACACTTGGAATAACAGGAGGGGAGAAGATCACTTGGTAGCGTCCTGGCTGGAAAAATTCTTGGTGTCAAAAAACATAGTCAGGGGAGCAGGGGAAATCAGGACATGTGTCCTCCCAGCAGCTGGATTGGATCATTAGCCAATTAGTCTTGAATGGGACTGGTCAAACACCAACCTAAGCAAGCCTTTCAGATTTGAACAATTTTTTTTAGAGCATAATGACTTCAAGGGCCTTGTGGAGCAGTGGTGGCAGGAGCTAAACCACATGGGTGGGACCAAAACGTACAACTTTCAATAGAAGCTCAAGGTTTTAAAAGCTAAAATCCACACGTGGAACAAGGAAGATTTTGGCAATATATTTGAAGACAAAAAAAGGATTCTCCAAGACATTGACCAACTCCAACAAAAGGGCATGGAGTCAAGTTGGGACATGAAAATGAAGGAGAAGGAGAAAGATATCCTCATACAACTTGATGCTAGAGAGAGACAGGAAGAGATATATTGGAAGCAGAATTACAGATTCAAATGGCTACAGGACCGAGAAAAGAACACCAAGTTCTTTCACAATTTTGTGGTGCAAAATATATTAAGTTCGAAGATCCATAAAATCAAGAAATCAGATGGAGCCCAGGTGGAGACTAGAGGGGATATTGAGGAGGAGCTAATAAGCTACTTCAAGGGAATCATGACTAAGGAAAATAATGATAGGGATGGAGATATTGATTGGATCACTGATCTCATCCCCAAGAGGGTGACCAGGGAGGATAATGAGATGATTAACAATCCTATATCTATGCAAGAGGTTGAGGAGGCAGTGAACCACATAGCACAAGGAAAGGTGGTTGGTCTGGATGGATTTACATCCAAATTCTTCCACTTCTTCTGGGATTTGATCAAGGAGGAAGTCTGGGAAATCATAGAGGAATCAAGGAGCAATTGAGGGTTACTAAAATCCTTCAACGCCACTTTCCTCTCTTTGATTCCAAAGGGAGAGGGAGCCGACTCCTCAGATAAATTTAAACTAATAGCCCTCTGCAATGTGATCTATAAAATCATCTCCAAAGTGATATCAAAATCGCTCACAACCTCTTCTCCTAGAATTGATCAATCCAGAACAATATGGATTTGTGGAGGGAAGATAGATCATGGATGGCATCATCATTTTCCATGAGACTTTGCATTCGTTGAAAAGCTCCAGGTAGCCAGGAATGTTCATCAAACTAGACATATCTAAGGCCTATGACAAACATAGCTAGAAATATGTGGAAAATATGTTAAGGGTGTATGGTTTCAATGCGGTTTGGGTGGAATGGGTTATGGCTATGGTCACTGCCCCTTTTTTCTCAATATTGTTGAATGGTTCCCTGATGAAGGTCTTTGCCCCTAGCCGGGGATAAGGCAGGGAGATCCACTCTCACCTTTCCTCTTTGTCCTAATGGCAGAAGGTCTGAGCAAGCTCATCTAATCCCAAGTGGATGGGGGGGGGAATTTGGGGTCTTTTGCTCCACAAAGGCATGGAGAAACAGACACACCAGCTATTCGTGGATGGCACAATTTTGATGGGAACCCTTCAGTCTAAGACGCCTGAGCCTTCAAGAAGATCTTAACACTCTTTTCTAAGGCATTAGGGCTTGTAGTCAATGCTACGAAATCCTAGGTTTGTTTTCTAAATACTGATCCCATAACATGAAGAAATATCACCAGAATCCTAGGCTTCAACAAAGGTTCCTTTCCCTCTAAGTATCTAGGGGTGCCTTTGGGTAAAGGGACCATCAAAAAAGCTTCTTGGCAAGACCTCATTGACAAGATCAAGGGTAGGTTATCAATCTGGGTCCTCAAACCCCTAAACTTACCCAGTCATTTGGTCTTGGTAAAATAGGTCCTTCAAGCTATGCCAGTGTACCTCTTCTCTATTATGTTGGCACCTAAGTCCATCATCAAAGAGATTAGGAGTATTAAAATAAATTTACTTTGGGTAGGTAGAGAGGCAAAGGAGAAATTCTCTCTGGTTAGCTGGGAGAAAATATGTGATACGAAGGAAAAATGCGGTCTAGGCTTGAGGGACCCGGAAATAATGGGGGAAGTACAAGGAGATAAAGTATGGTGGAGATGGTGCAACTACTTGCAAGAACCATGGGCCAATATTTGGCACATAAAGTATGTGAGGGGTCGACCAAAATCCCAATTGATAAGATTTAATGAGGAATCACCATGATATCACATCTGGACGAAGGCACTAGCTAGGTGGAAGTTAGCCCAGGAGCACAGTTTCAGGGAGGTCAAAGAGGGAAAGGTGTTGATGTATTTGTAACTTAGGAATGTATTCGCCTATATATATTTTGTATTGTACCCTGATATTTATTCTGGGAAGTGTCTGTAATGTATTTGAGTAATTTCATGCCCGATGTTCCTATCGGGAGATTTAATAATGTAAACAATTCATGTCAAGTCATTGTGGGTAACCATTCTATTGATCAAGGGTTAAAATCCCCAAAGTTGTGGGGCCCTAGGGTTATTAGACTCTCCTAGATAAGTCAGCCCTAGTGAGTTATTGTCAATTCAAGAATTAGTATAAATAGAGAGTGAGCCTCTCTATTTATCACACATTCACTCACACTTAGTTGTAGCTCATAACTTAGAGAGAAGAAGTTGTTGGGACAAGAGAGAGAGAGGCTACTGCTGTCGGGAGATCATCTTACCGTTTTTGGGGTTTTTCTTTTGGTGCTGATTCTATCTCTGAGGAAGTTGTGGGGTTTTCTCCTTTATGGTTTCCCCAAGGAAAAACTTTGTGTTCATTGTCTCTTATGTTTGATTGATGTGCTTGTTATTCTCTCAGTTAAAGATCCTAAGATAATGCTAGCTTAAATGATAAAAATCTAACATGGTATCAGAGCTAACCTAAGAACAAGACGCTGTGCAGCTGCGAAAAATAGGGATTCCTATTTTTTGGATCTCTCTCCACATATTTTCAGCAAAATAAGGTTGGGTTGACTCTCCTCTCTAGGGCGCATCTTTCTGTCGAAGCAGAATTTGATTCTAAGCATTTTTAGTTTTTGACCCGACACTACTACCGAAAAATAGGCTTTCCACAGAAGTGGAATTTTTGAGTGAGCCCAAGCCTGGATTGATATCCTCCTCAAAATCAAAGTTTAGAGATCAAGATCAAAGCTTTTGGTTGGACAGAACTCCAAGAAATTCAAACCCTAATCTGCTCCTGAACTAACTCTGCATAAATTCAGCTCCATATCTAGATTCGACTATGGAGAACCTCTTACAATAAACAATGAGAATGCAAAAATATTGGAGCACAAAAGACATTTTACGGGTTGTGGGCCACTTCGAGGGGGAAACCTCCTTTAAGCAAGCTCAATACAAAATAACTCTTCGGTGCTTTCAATAGCCTCAACACATACTTATATACTAAGTCTAATCTAAACAACTATTACTTCACATGAATGTGGGATAATGAAACCTATTAACTGGACGAATTAACAACTATTACTTACTCCCCATGAATGTGGGATAATACATCATACTATTTGGACGACTTACAAAGCATATGCGTCTGACAAAATATACCAACAAAATAAAGAGGGGGGTTGACACGAGTTCTTAACATCCCCTCCCTCTTAGAAAAAGCTTTGTCCTCAAAGCTTTAGATGTGGAAACAACTACTGAATCTGAAGGATGGGTTCCCATGTAGCATCCTCTGGTTGCATGCTAGGCCACTGAATTGGAGACCTTTGTGATGGACCGAGAGAGAAGCTGACAAGTGTGCTTATTGAGGATGGCCTTTGACTTTGAAATGATGGATCCTTCAGTAACCCATTCTGGTAAAACAATTTGTGCACTGGTTTTTGTGTCGATCACTTGTGGAATGCAAGAAGCAGGAAGTGCCAATTTATAAGCAACATACCCAATCTTTTGAACAACTAGATATGGGCCAGAGATCTTTGGAGCGAGTGTTTGATGCCCTTTGTCTTTCACGGAGGATTACTTGTAACAATGCAGACGAAGAAAAACCATATCACCAACTTGAAAAGTGTGCTTAGAACTGTGTTGATCAGCCTGTTGTTTCATGTGGGCTCTTGTCAGGTGAAGATTGTCCTATAGGAGTTTAAGAATCTGATGTCGGTTTCGAAGAACCAGGTCAATTGCCTGAACTGGTGAACTATTGGGGGTGGATGGGAGGAGTATTGGAGGTGCAGGACCATAGACTGCTTCATATGGAGTCATTTTAGATGCAGTATGGTAGGAATTATTGTACCACCATTCAGTGAGAGGGTGCCACTATTCCCACTGATGTTGTTCTTCAGAGATGAAACAATGAAGATAAGTTTCCAAATATTTGTTGACGACTGTATTCGAACCCTCTATTGGAGGGTCATAAATTGAACTCATATGCAATTTGGTGTCAGGGAGGCGAAAAGGACTTGTGAAAGTTGTGTTGCGGTCTAAGACAATGGAATAAGGGATTCCATGAAGAAGGAATATCTAGGCCATGAAAATTTATGCGATTGAAGAGGTGATATATGGATGGAGTGTAGTTTCACCCTTGTGGTGCTGACAAGGAACACATTCGGCAACCATATGTTGAATTTTGGGTTGCACCCCCTTCCAAAAGAATTTACAGCATGGAAACTCATATGTTTTGATTAACCCACAGTGCACTACCGATGGAGAAGCATGGAGTTCATAAAAGACCACATGTTTAAGGTTTGTGCTCTGGGGAAGCACCAGACGACCCTTGTATCTCAAAGAAAAACCATCCCAAGAGGAATATGGTACCATATAAGGGTTAGTGGCCAACTGTTGGACGACTTCAGATAATTAGGATTCATTGACATAGCCTTGCTGAAGAGAGTGTAACCAAGTTGGAAGAGGCATAGAAATAACTGAAAGAGAAACATGGGCATCAAATGTGTGGAAAAGAGCATCCACCGCAAGATTTTCCTGAGCATTCTTATAGTCATAATCCTGTTATTTTTTCAACATTCAAGCTAGCATTATGTTAGGATTTTTAACTGAGAGAACAACAAGTACAACAATCAAACACAAGAGACAATGAACACAGTGTTTTTCCTCGGGGAAACCATAAATGGAGAAAACCCTGCAACTTCCTTAGAGATAGAATCAGCACAAAAGGTAAATCCACAAAATAGTAAGATTCTCTCCCAACAGCAGTAACATTCTTCTTATCTAGCCCAGTGTCTTCTCCTTCCTCAACTATGTGCTAAACTTGAGTGTGTTTGTGATGTGTGATAAATAGAGAATCCAACTCTCTATTTATACTAATCTCGGCATGACTAAAACCCTACTAGGGCTGACCTCTCCTAGGAGAGTCTAATAACCCTAGTGCCCTGGAACTGTGGGGACTTTAACTCTTAAACAATAGGAGGGTTACCCACAATGACTTGACATGACTTGTTTACATTATTGATTCTCCTGATTGGAACATCGAGGCATGACATAACATGATAACATCCCAGAATAAACATCGAGTTACAATAGATAAGAAATACAAGTGAATACATTCCGAAGTTACAATTACGTCAACACTCCCTCTTAACTAGGAAGGTATTCTCTCGACACAATTTTCATCACTGATATTGTTCTCTGGATCTTCTTGTCACCTGCATCTCCAAGTCATCTTATCTTCAAGTCATCTTTATCTTCATGCCATCTTCTTTTCTGGATCTAGATCATCATTCGATCTAGATCATCATCATTGGATCTAGATCATCACTCGATCTGGATCATCATAACTGGACATCATCAATGGATCTGGATCATCACTCGATTTGGATCATCATAACTGGACATCATCACTGGATCTGGATCATCACTCAATCTGGATCATCACTGCTGGATCTTGATCATCACTTGATATGGATCTCTCAGAGTCATCATAACTGGATCTGGATCATAGCTCGTTCTGGATATCCTCTGATCATCATCATATGTGCTATCTCATGATTCTTCTTGTCATAGGAAGTTCTATAGAGCCAACCTTCTTTCATGCTGGGTGTATTCCTACCTCCTTGTAGGTATTTGGTATCCCTTACATTTGACCTACTCGTTAGAATGGCCAGCACTCACATCTAACCTGCTCGTTAGAAAGGCGGTAGCCCTTATATCTAATCATGTAGGACCTAATCCTATAGTCACATCAGAATGGCCAGCACTCACATCTGACCTACTCGTTAGAAAGGTGGTAGCCCTTACATCTATGTACGAGCTCATCCTACATAAGAATGGCCAGCACTCACATCTGACCTACTCGTCAGAAAGGTGGTAGCCCTTACATCTAATCATGTAGGACCTAATCCTACAGTCACATCAGAATGGCCAGCACTCACATTTGACCTACTCATCAGAAAATCGGTATCCCTTACATCTATGTAGGAGCTCATCCTACATTAGAATGGCTAGCATTCACATATGACCTACTCGTCAAAAAGGCATGCACTCAGATCTAACCTGGTAGGAACCAAATCCTACACCCTCATCAGAATGGCACCCAGTCCCAGACTGAGCTACCTGGTAATGGACCAGGTGCCTCCACTCTCCTGGAGAGTGGAAATAGCCCTTACATCTGACCTACTCGTCAGAATGGCCAGCACTAACATCTGACATGGGAGGAACCTAATCCTTTAGCCATGACAGAATGGCTCAGCCCTTATATCTGACCTACTTGTCAGAATGGCTCTTTCAGTCTCATACTGAGCGTACCTGGTAACTGACCAGGTACCTCCATTCCTAGAATGGTAGTCAGCACTCATGTCTGACATGGAAAGAACCAAATCCTCTCACCATGACAGAATGGATCAGCCCTTACATCTGACCTGCTCGTCAGAATGGCTATGGGACTCATCACTTTCCCTTGGAGGAAACCTCTATCTGGAGAACACCAAGCTTCTCCCTGAAGTACTCGAACTTCACCCTAGCTAATGGATTCGTCAACACATCAGCTATCTGTTCCTCCATCGCAACATACTGGAGCTTCACTGCTCCCCTCTACACCATATCCCTAATATAGTGATACTTGATCTCAATATGCTTCGACTTGTCATGGAACACTGGATTCTCTGACAACTTCACGCAACTCTGGTTGTCACAATGTATACAAGTAGCATGCATTTGGAGATCAAATAAATTAGACGGTAGCTTCCGCATCCATACTACCTCATAACTAGCTGAACAAGCTGTGACATACTCTACTTCAGCTGTACTCAGTGCCACACAGGATTGCTTCCTGCTAAACCAGGAGATCACACCTGATCCCATATTGAAGCAACACCCTGAAGTGCTCTTCCTATCAATGGCACTCCCTGCCAAATCTGAATCAACATAACCCTCCAGGTTAATCTTTTGATTTGCATCATACTTGAGCCCATAATCAACTGTACCCCTCAAGTACCTCAAAATATGCTTTGCAACAATGAAGTGAACATTTCTCAGATTTGTCAAGAACTGGTTCAAGGTGTTCACAACAAAGCAAATGTCTGGTCTCGTGTTCGTTAGGTACATCAAGGACCCAATCATTTGACGATACATCGTAGCATCTACCGACTCCGATGAAGCATCGCTCAATAGCTTCAGGTTCGATGCCATAGGTGTGGCCATAGCCTTGTAGTCCATCATCCGAAACCTCTTCAGGATCTCTACTGCATACTTCCCTTGTCCAAGGAAGATTCCATCTACACTCTGCCACAACTCCATACCTAGAAAATAATGCATCATACCCAAGTCCTTCATCTCTAACATGGCAGCAAGCTTTCTCTTCATATCATCAATCGACCCATCCATACCTGTCACAAATAGATCATCTACGTATAGTATAAGCATCACTGGGTTTCCATCTTCAACCTTGTAGTAAAGGTTGGAATCTGCTTTACTCTTGGTAAAGCCCAAACTAGATGGAAAGCTTTCAATTCTGTCGTACCATGTCCTGGGTGCCTGTTTCAAACCGTACAAGGCTTTCTTCAATCTATCATGTGTCTCAAAACCGAGTGGTTGTTCTACATACACTTCCTCTTCTACTACACCATTCAAGAAAGCAGTCTTGACATCCATCTGGTGTATATTCCATTTCATCATTGCAGCCAAGACCAAGTATTGATCTGATGGAAGTGTACGTGGCTACAGGTGCAAAGGTTTCTTCATAATCTATTCCTTCTTTCTGAAAGAAACCCCGACCCACAAATCTTGCCTTATATTTTTCAATGCTACCATTTGTAGCATGCTTGATCTTGTAGATCCATTTGGAAGGTACAACTGAATTCCCTTCTGGTCTTGGGATTACATCCCAAACATCATTCTTCATGATTGATTGATATTCTTCAATCATAGCATCCTTCCATTCTTTCCATTCTTCTGCTTCTTCATAACTGGAAGGTTCTTTATCAATGAAATTACATAGTAATGCTGCATACCCAGAGCAGGATATGGTCCTCTTTCTTTCTCTGTGATTCTCTTCTAGAGCCCCATATCTTTCCGCACCCTTAATAAGTTCTTGTACCCAAGCAAGTTTCCTTTTATGAGAATTCTTCTCCAGAGGAGGATCTACAGGTCTTTGTGGTTCTTCAAATTCTCGGCGATCTTCTTGAGCTTATTCGTTCATGGTTGTATCATGAACTCTGGGTGCTTCTACTTCTTCGGATTCTTCAGTAGGTTTATTTCTAGATTTGTTGTAAGCTATGTCTTCATCAAATGTCACATCCTTTCTGATGTCAATCTTCTTTAATCTTGGGAAGTATATTCTGTAAGCCTTCGAGCTTTCAAAGTATCCCACAAATATACCCTTCTTTCCTGAAGGATCTAATTTAGTCCTCTTCTCCTTTGGAATGTGTATGTACACTAGACAGCCGAATATTCTAAGATGGGTGAATTCTGGTTTCTTGCCAGAGAAGACTTCTTCAGGAGTCTTGTTCTCTATTACTCTATGTGGAGTACGGTTCTGTACATACACCGTTGTTTGGGCAGCTTCCGCCCAAAGATGCATAGGAAGGTCTTGATCATGAAGCATTGCTCTTGCAGCTTCCATGATAGTTCTATTCTTCCTTTCTGCAATCCCATTCTGTTGTGGATTATAAGGGGTGGACAATTCCCTCTTAATCCCTGATTCTTTGCATAGCTCTTTGAATTCATTTGAAGTGAATTCTCTGCCATTATCTGATCGAAAAGTCTTGATCTTCTTTTCAGTGTGATTCTCGATCAAGGCTTTGAATTCCTTGAACTTGCTGAATACTTCATCTTTGTTCTTCATGAAGTAAACCCATGTCTTCCTAGAAAAATCATCAATAAAGGAAACATAATATAGGTCAACATACATCGAAGTGGATGATTTCCAAGATTCCTTTTGCTTTGATTTCGCTGCTTGGAAATGTCTTCTTTGTATGCTTTCCTTTCGCACATCCCTTGTAGACACCATGATGTTTTGCTTGGATTTCTGGAAGACCTTCAACAACTTTTCTTGCAATAGGTAGTGCTTTGTAATTCACATGTGCAAGCCTTCTATGCCAAAGTTCACTTGTCTCTACTGTGTCATGGACCAAGGCTTGTTCTGGATGACCCTTTAATTTGTACAATCCTCCTTCTTGTTCTCCAATCACCATCGCATCATCGATAGTCTTTCCTTTTGGCCACATGATGAATTAACCATCTATGAATGCAACCGGCATTCCTTTTGCATCTAATGTCAATATGGATAGGAGGTTCTTCTTGAGTCCTGACACAAACAATACTTCATTCATTGTTAGAGACTTTCCAGAGTCTAGTTTATAGGAAGATTCCCCACTACCTTTTATTGGATATTGGTAGTCATCTCCTAGCTTCACCTTGTGAGGTAGTCATGTTCTAACAGTCTCACAAAGGATTCCTTGAATCCTGTCATATGTTTGGAAGCCCCACTATCTATGAGCCAATCATTGCTTCCATGAGTAATGTGTCCTATGAGAGTGTAAATCAAAACATATTCACCCTCGATTTAAGAATCTTCATTTTCATATCTAGTTCTTTTCTTGGATGGTTCATCATCCTTTGCAGCATGAGAATGATGTCTTCTTTTGTTTCTCCTTTTTGTTAGTTTTTGTTTCTTAGGACAATTATTTGCATAATGTCCTGCTTCATCACATGTATAACATATGACTCTAGACAAATATTTTCTAGTGTTAACTTTGTGATAGTGCTTACCTCTAGGGTGATGAGATCTTCTTTTGGTTGTCTTGGAGTGTACCATGAGAGCTTGATATTCACTTCCCATCTTTTCTTCTCGAGCTGCTATCCAAGCTTCTTCTTGAGAACGCTCTTCCCATAGTCTGTTGAACTCGACTAACTTCTTTCTAGCACAGATTCCTTGGATGAGAGAATCTCATGACCTAGGGAGGCCATTCAAGGTAGTCATCACAATCTTTGCATTTTCCACTTCTTCATCTACTGCTTCTAGTTGTTCCTTGATTTGAGAAACTCTTGTGAAGTAAGACTGGATTGTTTCTGCATTCTGAATCTTCACATTCTTCAGTTTGTTTCTCAGAGTCATCTTTCGGTTTATGTTCTTCCCTTCAAACAATTTGGTTAGGGCATCAAACATAGCTTTAGGTGTCTTTAGGGAGGACACCTGTGGTATGAGATGATACTTGATAGAATCAACAATGATTCTCTTTGCCATAACCAACTTCTTCTTATGCAAGGCCTTAGCCTCATCTCCCTCTGGAACTGGAACCTCCTCATGAATGTAGGATTCTAACTCATTCTCTTCCTGGACCAGGGATATTCTATACTTCCAAGCTCGAAAGTTATCAGCTCCCTCAAGCTTTTCATCAAGCTTGGTATGATGAGACATCTTAACTGAGAACCTCAAATGGAAATACAAAATATTTTAGATCTTACCAGGTCAAGATGTTGGATCTAAATTTTGAGTTGAAATCCTGCAAAGCTGGTTTAGGAGCAAATTAGGGTTTTTCTTTTCCGGAGTTCTGTCCAACCAAATGTTTTGAAATTGATCCCTAACTTTGATTTTAGGGAGGAGATCAATCCAGGCCTGGGCTCACTAAAAAATTCCTCTTCTGTGAAAAGCCCTAATTTTTGCCAGCAGTGTCGGAACCAAAACTAAAAAACCTCATAATTGGATTCTGCTTCGATAGAAAGATGTGCACTAAGGAGGATAGTTATTCCACCTTAATTTTTATTGAAAATCTGTTGAGAGAGATTGACAAATTAGGAAGCCCTAGTTCCCACAACTGCACAATGTATTTTTCTCAGGTTAGCTCTGATACCATGTTAGTTTTTCAACATTCAAGCTAGCATTATGTTAGGATCTTTAACTGAGAGAACAACAAGTATAGCAATCAAACACAAGAGACAATGAACACAGTGTTTTTCCTTGGGGAAACCATAGACGGAGAAAACCCCACAACTTCCTCAGAGATAGAATCAACACAAAAGGGAAAACCACAAAACAGTAAGATGCTCTCCTGACAGCAGTAACCTTCTTCTTCTCTATCCCTAGTGTCTTCTCCTTCCTTAACTATGTGCTACACTTGAGTGTGTTTGTGTTGTGTGCTAAATAGAGTGTCCAGCTCTCTATTTATACTAATCCTGGCATGACTAAAACCCTACTAGGGCCGACCTCTCCCTAGGAGAGTCTAATAACCCTAGTGCCCTGGAACTGCGGGGACTTTAACCCTTAGACAATAGGAGGGTTACCCATAATGACTTGACATGACTTGTTTACATTATTGATTCTCCCGATCGGAACATCGGGGCATGACATACGATGATAATATCCCGGAATAAACATCACGTTACAATAGATAAGAAATACACGTGAATACATTCCGAAGTTACAATTACATCAACAAATCCTTGAGTTTGAGAACCCATTGATGTGGTGTTGGGGGTGACACCCATTTTTCCAAGAAATATTTCAAACTCTGGTGATCAGTCTTGTTGCCAAAAGGATTCTCTAAGAGGGATGGCCACCACTTCTGTACTATGTGAAAAATAGTCATGTTTTCCTTCTAATATGTAAAGGTGGATAAATTATTTCCAAAAGTGCATTTGTCGGTGAAGGTAATGGGATGTTCATCTTGAAAGAGGAAAACCCCAAGTCCATTTTCGTAAGCATCACGCTCAAGAGTGAAGAGCTTGGAAAAATAAGGCATCTGAAAGGTGCATCGGAATTAAATATCCAAGGGAATAGTTGAGATTGCCGAAGGTTGCATCTGAATGAAATGGAGCTGAGCGATGACACCATGTGAACTTTTCTTAAGAAGCTTTTCCATGCGATGCGAAATGATGAGGTTGAGAGACCTGTTGCGTCTGCAACAATTCCCCAAAATTCTAAAAAAAATTTGGGACCCTCCTTTGTTTTGGATTAGCCTGTTTTTCTTCCCTACTTTGATGCAATGTTTTCTCAGAATGTTTGTTTTAATGCCTGGTTGCTCTACTTGCTGCCTTGGAGAGCCTTTGGAAACCAGCCGGATTGCTGCTATTGGATGTACTTGAAGCTTGTTGAAATCAGAAGTTGTTTTGTTTTGGTTTGCCACCGTTGTGGCTGTCTTTAAGTTTTCACATCCCGATTGCAGAACCTTCCGACTGCCGACCCTTTTATTTACGGCGAGTGTTTTCTGATTGGGCATTGGATGCTTTTTCAATCTTTTATCCCACCGTTGCGGGTGGGATTTTGGATGTCGACTTCCGGTTTTCTTCTGACTCACATGTTTTCGACTGCTTTCAAGTTTTATGTCGGAACCTTTTACCATGTTATTTTTTTCCCATTCCGGAGGGTTTTGAGCTTTCGCCACCCGATTTGAAAGCCTCCCGACGTTCGACGCATGTAACAAAATCAGAGGCTTTTAGGATCTTTTCTTCCGTCGTTGCAGATGGTTTCGAGCTTTCACCTCTCGATTGGAAAACCGTCTGACGGCCGATCGGCCGATTATCGCCCGCCATACGTGTACACCCGGCTTGGTAGATGTTGTGCCCGTCCACCGTTGCGGAAGGAAGATGGCTCCAGGCCGCCGATGCGAAGAGCTCTCCGATGCCCGATTTATTGTCTCCTCGCATGTGTGAGAGTTTATATATACGGGGACAACATTGGGGTTTTTATATTGTTATTTTTCGCTGTCGAGCCCTGTCGCCATTGCGCTGTCGCTCTCTTGGAGTAGTAGAGGTCCCCGCTGTCGTTGTACCAGTTTCCAGGTGGTAGAGGTAGAAGCCCAACCGTCATCGACTCGCCCATTTCACCGGATTTCCAGGTAGGTCTTTTCGTCTTTTTCCCCATCGCACTTAAACTATTAATGGTTTTCTCCCGTGGTTTGGATGTTCCCGACGGTTTCCCTCATCCAGCTAGGTCTTAAGCTTATATGAGTGGTAATTTCATCTTTTTGACCATAAGGGAGGGGGGGGGTGGTTTAAGCTTCTGAGCGGTTCTGTCTTGTCTCCCTATTTAGTTTACTGCCTCAAGCGCATAGGGGTTGAGGGGTTTCGGCGCAGACGGCCATTACGTCGTCTGTGCCAAACCTCCCCGCACAGTCATGGTAGGCAGGGGATATACAGGTCTGAGGATTGCTTTAAGGGTTTGGTCGACTGTTGTTTCTGTAGTGCGTTACCCGGCCTTTAAGCCATAGTCGTTTCACCTACGCGTTTCCGCGCGGCCTCGCCGAAGCTTAAATGTTGGACCCATAGTTTACCGGGGGGGATAGGTTTTTGAGAGGATTTCACGGTTGCCAATGTTGTTCCCTCACCATTCGAACCCAGCCTGTGTCGCTCACGCCATCACATGCAGCCCTGTGGTGCTCAGTCGCCTAAAATCCTAGCTGGTTAAAGGGGATGTGTCGCCATTACATTGCGTTAATTGAAAGAAGTGCGGGTAGTGTTTTGTTGGAAGCGTCCTGTGCAGAAAGTGAAAATGATCCCTGTAGAAAGTGAAATGCATAATCAAGTTAATGTAACTATTTCGCCGTAAGCCGCATGAGTCTTCCTTAGTCTTGCGTCTGCTGGGCTTTATGGTTAAAATGTTGACTGGCACGAGCCTTCGCTATGTTTGCTATGCAATAGAATAATAGTTGAATGTTGCACCTTGCATATGATGTGCATGTTTGTCTCAATGTATTGCTATCATGAGAAAAGTGGCATGTTGCAGAATAGTGTAGATTTAATACTGGCGTAAGTGTGGTTGATAAGTTTGCTTCATATAGATCAGATCATAGAATGTTGCACCCTAGTCTCAGGGCATTATAGGGCTGAACAATGTATACATTTGTTGCACCGAACCTTATCATACTAGGCATAGGATAATAGCACATTGCACAGTATTGCATGCTAGTTCGATTATTCAGCCCGAAGGGCTTATGTCTTAATTTCATTATCTAGTTACAGTCATGATACACATGAGAAAGAATAAACTGCTGCACAATGTCTGCAAATTCGAATTGCTTAATGTCACAATGTTATACATGGCAGGAGGAACTTACAATGTCCAAAAGGCAGAAGAAGAAGGCCCCTACGGTCGAAGAACAACCAGAAATAGAGGTCGTCACAAAGACTGAATATATATATGAAGACACCCAATGTATTTTTGGTGTGGAGCCTGAGTACAAATGGGGTGACATATACAGATTGATTTCCCGTAGGGAGGTCCTCGACACGGGTCTCAAAGAAGAACCAATCTATGCAAACATAGAGAGATCTGCCATCATGAAGGTAGCTACCAGACCAAAGCTGTTCCCATGCTCTGAGGTGACTAGATGGATTCTGCCCCATATAAACACAACCACAATGCTCATAGCAAATGTTGAAGGCCAGGGCTACGCTGCATTTAGCCCAGGATATGTGGCTTTGTCTTATCACCTGCCAGAACCTCAACTCTTTATAACTGATGATTGGCTGGATAACATCAGAATGGACTTAGTAGAAACTCTGAAGAGAATGCTTTTGCCAGGAAAGCTCTATCGATATAGAGCAACTGGCGAGTATGATACAGTGAGCTTGAGGGCTCCTTACAGATTCATAGCTCTTATGCTAAATAGGATCTTTGGGAGGGCCCATGGTAAACTCTTCAAATTTGAATGGATACCCATTATGTTTCATGTGGCACCCCAAGGAACAATCTTCAATTGGGCTAGCCTGGTGTCAAGCAGTCTTTCTTCTTGCGTGGCCGCAGCCTTGGGAGGAGAATCCAGGAGAAAGTCCGAATTCTATATGAGTTTGATATTGATAGACTGCATACTATGTAACCAGCCTTTCCCCGGTCTCAGGTGCATCTGGGATAGGGAAAGAATGCCTGTATATGCTGCTTATAAACCACTGTGGGCTCACCAGTACCATAGCCATTACAGGGAGGTTTGCGAGCAATTCATCATGCCACTCTACACTCTTATCTTTCGGAAAGAATGTGACTGTATGTCATAGGGTGCCATGCAAGTAATAGAAGAGCATGCAGATTACTTCTTGACCAAAAATGGCATGTATTTTAGAATGTTTGGAGGATCGAAGACACCTTTACTGCTACCCAAATATGCAACGGACTATATAGTCCACAAAGAGGCGGTCAGGCAGGTGTTCATTGACGGAATAGGTCATTTATTGTTCCAACACAAGAAAACTGCATACCCTCTTTTACCATTCAAGCTAGGTAGCGACCAGTTTACCAGGGTGAAACAAGCTACCGAATTCACAGAAGAACTAGGGAAGTTCCATTTTGGGGAAATGCCTTTCAGACGAAATGATACTTATGGTAAAGTAGCTGAGCACTGTAAAGAGCATAAAGTGTTCTTCGAATATACCCATCATTTTGATAAGGAAGAATCTGTCTTCCGGAATGCCCCAAACATGACGGCACTAAACAGAAGGTTCAAGCCAAAGAACCCCACCAAAGGTGGAAAAGGGGCTGAGCAAGCCAAAGCTGAAGAAGAGGCCAAGAAGAGACAGGAAGAGGCCCAGAAACTAGCACAGGAAGCTGCAGAATGGCTTCATAGTGAGGAAGAAGGAAAGAGGAAAGCTGCCCAAGAAGTAACTGATAAATCATAAGAAGAAGCCAAAGAGGTTGAAGAAGTAGCTAGACTGGCAGCTGAAGAGGCAAAAAGAAAGCTGGATGAAGAGCTCCAAAAGCAGGAGGATGATAGAATGAAATTGACACAACAGTCAGCTTCTGAAACACCAGCAGGGCAGATCCAGGAGGAGGAAAACCCAGAGGTGCAGACTTTGCAAGTACTTGTTGCTAGCACCCTTGCGACCCCTATGCTCCAGCTAGTACCTTTCACTTAGAAAAAAGGTGAAGAAGTCCCCGACTTTAGCACTGTCTATTATGATAGAGCTACCAAGAGAATAATGAAGAGGACATAAAGAAAGGTAGAGGCAGAAGGAATGGCTGGCAAGATGATAACAGATAAAGCCGTTATGATAGGGACAGACGTAGATCCAAGGCTAACCATAAGGGCCGAAACTGCAGTACTACATGCTTCAGAGGATAACATAGACAAGATGATGATTGAACTGGAATCATACAGGAAATCTTCTGCTCAGCTGAAGGATACACTGAGAAAAGAGAGGGAAGAGGGCAATAGACTAAAGCGCAAATTTGAACACTTACAAAGGGAAATGAAGACTGTTGAAGCTGAATTGCAGGTTCTCCATGAAGAAACAAAGGCCCAGGAGACTACACAGGAACACCTGGAGCAAGTGCAAGCAGAATATCAAGGGTTGAAGAAGGAGAAGGAGTAGTTACTGTCAAAGGTGATAGAGCTGGAAGAGCAGCAGAAGATCATCTATGAGGCAAATGATTCACAGATCCAAGAACTGAAAGAGCAGCTAGCGTCTCTGACTGCTGACCTAGAGGCAGCCAAGGAACAACAAGTTGATCTGCAGCCATTCAAAGAATATATACTGGCTCAGAAGGCTAAAATTCTACAGCTGCAGACCGCTCTGGAAGAAGATAGGTGCAAAGTCCTTCAGATTGATAGCCGGTTGGAAGAGATCATGGAAAATTCTTACTACTTCGTAGATAGGTCTCAGGATGTTCTTGAGGTTTTAAATGCTAGAATGGCAAGATTGGAAAGTAACGCAGAGGTGCCAGCAGAACTACCAGCCAAAGACCAGCATGCCCTCAAAAGAGATCATGACCTCATAGAATTCGCTGTTAGCACTACTGAAGATTTCAAGAAAGCCGTCAAAAAGGCGTAGGGAGCATGCTCAGAATATTTCAGAAGGCTCCTTAATACGTACAACCAATGTCAGATAGCGGCTGAGCATAGGCTTGAAGGGTTCCCTGACCATGAGGTCTTTCTAGAAATATTACAGAGTAGATATCAAGATGCAGAGGCCAGAATGCAATAGATAACAGCCATTGACGACCTAATGCTAAAGAATGAAGTAAGCCATGCAGCTGTTAGCATGCAGTTCCTAGAAGATCAGCTTCGGTTGAGCCCAGCAAGGATCGAGGCCATCAGGAACCAAGTTGAAAAGTTTGAAATCAACATTCAGTTCCTAGAGCCGTGCACATTTGAAGGCATTGCGGCTGAAGCAGCAGCGTGGAAGAAGTTCTTAGATAGCCAGGCGTGACCCTCCTCATAAAGGACCGGTCAACTTTGTAATAATTTAATAATTTTGTAAGAGCTTTTTTGAGAAATGAAGCGTTGGGAAATAAAAAGGTTGGGAAGCCCAAAGGTCACTTTGGGCATCCCAACCATTTTGACCTTTTGTATAAAAGTAGGAAGCGTAGAAGGAAAAGGGGCTTTTTTCCCCAGTAAGACTGGTGATGACGTATTGTAAGAAGAACTACTTCCTTTTGCAATAAAAAATTAACAGTTTTCCTGTTGAAAGAAGATCTGTGGAGTTTCAAATGTTTTGCCATGGATAGTCGAAAGATGAACTACTTTGTTTTTCAGCATTGTGTCCATGAATCATGAGATTGTTCTAACTTGATGACCTATGTCTTTGTTTAGATGATTTCTGATTTATTTTATGAAATAACCACCATGAGTAATGGATGCTTATCATCAAACAATTAGCTAGCTGGTTGTGGAAATATCTTTCATTGTTCATGCTTGTAAAAGTAAATGTCAGCTATCTGTAATTGCTTTTATCATGTGTGCACATTCACATTACTCATATTTATTAAATACAATCTGGCTCCCCGGGGATAGGTAGATAGAGATAGATGGATAGATAGATAGCTAGGTCAGTGCATAGACGCATGTGTGATTCAGATGCTGGTGAGCCTAAGACGAGAGGTAAGAACCTGCGCATCACATTGTGACTGCTCCCTGTATTCTTCACCACCCTGCATGTTTAGTTCGATTCTTGCATGTCATCCTTAAGTTAAAATACAAATTTCGGTGGACCGAGCCGCAACCAGTAAAGCCTTTGTTTGTGTTTGACCTACGGTAGCCGGACCGCAAAACCGGACGGATTCCCTATACCAAACAATCAACAGGCTAGTTGGGAACGTTGATTGGGGAGAGTCCCTTTTTGTTGTCACCTACGATTTTCCAGGCCTCAACAAGACCCTGGTTGTAAGCCCCACAATGTGTGTTTGGTACCACTGATTGAAAACTGCATCCAAAGTTTAGCAAAATCCCATAAAATGGGTCCAAGTGTGCATAACCATTACGCACCCAAAACCACATCACATCGACCTAAGGGCAAGGCAAACATGTCAAAGCGCAAGTTATCATCTCCCATAGATATGCGCACATTACGACACTTCCCTTTGCAAGGTAAGGTGCCACCATTGGCAATCATGACTTCAAAGCTGGAGCAAGGATGGATGAAACAATCAGCCTGTTTGGCGATCCTCAGGTCAATGAAGTTGTGAGTGCTACCAGAATCAATGAGTATTGTAAGAGGGAGTTTTTTTAAGAACCCTCTAACCTGCATAGTTTGTGGGGTGGTAACTCTGGCTAAGGCATGGAGAGATATCTCAGGTTGGTCCTCTAGAGCAGGCAGTTGTTGAATGTCACCATCATCATCTGTGGGATCCTGAGCATCATAAAAAATTTAGGTGCTGGTGGAGAATCCACATCCAAGAGATAGAGCTTTTGCTCAACACATCTATGTCCCCGGGTGAATTTCTCATAACAATTATAACAAAGCTCGTTTTCCCGACGTTCCTGCATCTCTGCTTCATACAAATGCTTGATAGGAGTTGTTCTAGGAGCTAGAAGATTTTGGGTTCTTTGAGGAACCATAGGTCTGAATGGAACAAGAGTGGATTTGGAGCATTGTTGAGCCCGAATCTTGTCCTTTGCTAGCTTAGCCAACCTGAGGGCTTCCATCATTGTGCGGGGGCAGAACATTTTAACCTTAGAGTGTATTGCATCCTTCAGAACACTGATAAAACAACTAAGGTAGAATGCATTAGGAAATCCCTTGGTGTGATTAGTGAGTTGCTCAAATTCTGTTTGATACTCCTGCATAGTGCCAGTTTGGTGAAGTTTGGTGAGTGCTCCGGTGAAGTCATCAAAAGCACTAGGATCAAATCGCTGCAAGAGGATTTGGGAAAATTATGTCCAGTTTGGCTTGGCATGAGCCTTGATGTACCAACAGAACCATTAAAGTGCTTCATGTTCCAAATGAAAGGATGCAAGGGATACTTTATTGAAATCAAAAGTGTTATGCAGACTGAATATTGTTCTGCCCTATAAATCCATCCAGTTGCATCATCACCATTGAAGCGAGGAAAATCCAGGTTCAGCCTGCGATAATGGATAAACACTGAGAACCCAGTGTCTGCAGAAGACTCAGGCTGGCGGCGGTTGTCCATGGGTGAATGCTGACGATTGAGGCCGAGAAATTTTTGATCTAGATCCTCGAGTTTGGACTTGATGGCGGCAAGTTCTTATTCCATTTGTTTATTTTCTTTGACGCGGGTAACAACCATAAGCAAGTTTTTTTTAAGGTAATGAGTAGAAAAGAAAAAATGGAGAGGGTTTTAGAAAAGAAGATTTTTCATTTGGGAAAAATTTGGGGGGTAATTCACTTTTTTAAGGACAAGAAGCAGAAAATGTGAATTTCAGAGGTGGGATGAAGGAATTGGAAAATTTCTCAGAGAGGGACAAGGAAGCAGAATTGGAAAATGAACACTGTGGAAAAATTTGAAGGCGATTGGGTGAGAATCAGAGAAGTTACGACAAACTTTAAAAATTGACAAATATGGAATTTTGGCCTTGAGGAAGTGAAATTGGGAACAGGGTCCTCAATGAAGGAATATGTAGAATGGTATTACGGGGTTGAAACTGAAATTTCAAGGGAAACATAGCTAAATCAAAGAAGATATGGCTAAAGAAATGGTCTGTGGTCTGTGGCGGTACTAGAAGCTGCGTTTTATCAATAGGAAATGGAGTAAATGATCTATGACAATTCTGAAATTCTGCACGTTATCAACTGTAAATAGAGATGGACCCAAGGTATAATCGGCTTCCTATTGGTTCAGAGGTAGTCAATCGGCCACCAAGGTTGTCTCAGGCTTGAGTATTGGGGCAATACCCTTCACTTCACGGCGCAGGTAAAACTGCTAACCGCTTGGCCAAAAACGACAGCTCTTTGGTTTTCCTCAAGGATGGGAATCTAGTCAATCTAGTGGGGGACAATGCCCTTTTTTCTTGGTAGGTCCTCTCAGTGGCCAGCTACTTTGGGGTTCCTATGGTACTCCTCACAATGAGTTTTAGGGCTATGCCCACATATTTCCCACAGTTAAGCAGATAGGGTGTATTCCCTGTTCTGAATGAAAAATACTGCTGTAAGAAGAAGAACTACTGCAAATATCACAGTGCTAGAAAAAATGTGGCAGAAATTCCACCCAATGCTCAAAAACACGTAATTAGAGCTAGGGTTTTGAGACAAAAACTTTTAAAATGAGAATAAACCGATCTAGATTGCTTAGAATTGCTATTATAGCCTGTTTCTGGAACTAGAACAACCACTCTGCTTTTACCCACGTAATCAAAATAGAAATATGGGCACCCGGTCAAAATATTTTTGCTTTGCAATTTCCACGTCCGTCACCGAAATTCTGAAAAATTGCTGATTTTAAATCCGCGATATCTACACTTTTAGGAATGCAAATGAGATGATTGTTTTTTTTGAAACTGCGTATTTTTGAAAGAACAATTCAGAGATGCAACCTGTTTCTTCTGATTATGTGCAAAAAGTTTCAGAAAGTGAGCTGAAAGTCGTCGCCCAATTCCTCCTGCAATAAACAATGAGAATGCAAAAAGATTGGAGCAAAAAATATATTTTATTGATCGCAGGCCACTTCGAGGGGGCAACCTCCTTTGAGCAAGCTCAATACAAAATAGCTCTTTGGTGCTTTCAATAGCCTCAACTCATACTTATATACTAAGTCTAATCTAAACAACTATTACTCCACATGAATGTGGGATAATGAAACCTATTAAATGGACGACTTAACAACTATTACTTACTCCCCATGAATGTGGGATAATACATCATACTAATTGGACGGGTTACAAAGCATATGCGTCTAACAAAATATACCAACAAAATAAAGAGGGGGGTTGACACGGGTTCTTAACACTGACATCTTAACCTGGTAAGATCTAAATCTTTTGTATTTCCATTTGAGGTCCTCAGTTAAGATGTCTCATCATACCATGCTTGATGAGAAGCTTGATGGAGCTGATAACTTCCAAGCCTCGAAGTATAAGATCTCCCTGGTCCTAGAAGAAAATGAGTTAGAATCCTACATCAATGAGGAGGTTCCAATTCCAGAGGGAGATGAGACTAAGGCCTTACACAAGAAGAAATTGGTCATGGCTAAGAGGATTATTGCTGATTCAATCAAGGATCACCTCATACCACAGGTGTCCTCCCTAAAGACACCTAAAGCTATGTTTGATGCCCTGACCAAACTATTTGAAGGAAAGAACATAAACTGGAAGATTACTCTGAGAAACCAACTAAAGAATGTAAAGATCCAGAATGTAGAGACCATCCAATCTTACTTTACAAGGGTCTCTTAGATCAAGAAACAATTGGAAGTGGTAGATGAAGGAGAATGCAGAAATTGTGATGTCCACCTTGAATGGTCTCCCTAGGGCTTGGGACTCCTTCATTCAAGGGATTTGTGCCAGAAAGAAGCTAGTCAAGTTTAGCAGACTATGGGAGGAATTCTCACAAGAAGAAGCTCAAATATTAGCACGAGAAGAAAAGATGGGAAGTGAAGATCAAGCTCTCACAGTACAATCCAAGAAAAATAGAACTAGCCATCATAGAGGACACATATCTAGATATTGTCCTAAAAACAAAGAGATCTCTCACAAGAAAAAGGGAAACAAGAGAAAACATCATGCTCATGATGCAGAGGGTGATGAACCTTGCACAAAGAAAATTAGGCAAGAAAGTGATGATTCTTCAAGTGATTAAGAATATGTGTTGATTTTCGCTCTCATGGGAACTATCTCACATGGATGTAATGATTGGCTTATAGACAGTGGTGCTTCCAAACACATGACGAGATTTAAGGAATCCTTTGTGAGACTATCTGAACATGATTCACCTCACAAGGTGAAACTTGGGGATGCCTACCAGTATCCAATAAAAGGTAGTGGTGAATCCTCTTATAAGCTAGACTCTAGAAATTCTATGAAGATGAAAGATGTATTGTTTGTACCAGGACTAAATAAGAACCTCCTCTCCATATCTGCATTGGATGCAAAAGGCATGAGGGTTTCTTTTGTAGATGGCCAAGTTCTTATGTGACCAAAGGGAAAGACTATTGATGATGCAATAGTGATTGGGGAACAAGAAGGAGCTCTATACAAATTGAAGGGCCAACCAGAACAAGCTTTGGTTCATGACTCGGTAGAACCAAATGAACTTTGGCATAGAAGGCTTGCACATGTGCATTATAGGGCACTACCACTTGCAAGAAAAGTTTTTGAATGTCTTCCAGAATTGCAGATAAAACATGAAGGTATTTGCAAAGGATGTACGAAAGGAAAGAATACGAAGAAGACATTTCCAAGTAGTGAGAGCAAGGCAAAGGGAATCTTGGAGATCCTCCACTCTGATGTATGAGATCCAATGTCATCCAGCTCTCTAAGTGGGTATGTATATTATGTTTCTTTTATTGACGATTTTTCTAGGAAGACATGGATATACTTTATGAATAACAAAGATGAAGTATTCAGAAAGTTCAAGAAATTCAAAGCCTTGATCGAGAACCACACAGAAAAGAAGATCAAGATTTTTCGATCAGATAATGGTGGAGAATTCACATCAAATGAATTCAAAGAGTTATGCAAAGATTTAGGGATTAAGAGGGAGTTAACCACTCCATATAAATCCACAACAGAATGCGATTGCAGAAAGGAAGAATAGAACAATCATGGAAGCTGCAAGGGCCATGCTTCATGATCAAGATCTTCCCATGCATCTATGGGAAGAAGCTGCCAGAACATCGGTGTATGTACAGAGCCGTACTCCACACATAGTACTCGATAACAAGACACCTGAAGAAGTCTTTTTCGACAAGAAACTAGAAGTTAACCATCTTAGAATATTTGGTTGTCTAGTATACATACACATTTTGAAAGAAAATAGGAAAAAATTAGATCCTTCGGGAAGGAAGGGTATATTTGTGGGATACTCTGAAAGATCGAAGGCTTACAGAATATACTTCCCAGGATTCAAGAATATCAACATCAGCAAAGATGTAACATTTGACGAGGACTCAGCTTACAACAAATCCAGAAAAATACCTACTAAAGAACTTGAAGAAACAGAAGTACCCAGAATTCATGACACAACCATGAACGAAGAAATTCAAGAAGAAGATCGAGAATTAGAAGAACCTCAAGAACCTGTCGATCCACCTTAGGAAAAGAATCCTCACAAGAAGAAACCTGCTTGGATACGAGAAGCTATCCAAGGTGCGGAAAGATATGGGGCTCCAGAAGAAACCCACAGAGAAAGGAAAAGAACCAGGTCCTATTCCAGTTATGTAGCCTTATTATGTGATTTCATTGATAAAGAATCTTCCAATTATGAAGAAGTGACAGAAAAGAAAGAGTGGAAGGATGCTATGATCGAAGAGTACCAATCAATAATGAAGAATGATGTTTGGGATGTTGTACCAAAACTTGAGGGGGAGTATGTGGTGACTTCCAAATGGATCTATAAGATCAAACATGTTGCAGATGGTAACATAGAGAAATATAAAGCAATATTTGTGGCTCGTGGTTTCTCCCAGAAAGAAGGAATAGATTATGAAGAAACTTTTGCTCCTGTAGCCAGATATACTTCCATTAGATCAGTACTTGCTTTAGCTGCAGTAATGAAGTGGAAAGTACACCAGATGGATGTCAAGACAGCTTTCTTGAATGGTGTAGTAGAAGAGGAAGTATATGTGTAACCAGGAATATTTCACCTTCTGTGGACAGAAGTTGTTCCTCTGGTCTGAATGGTTCAGATCCAAAACAAATGAGTGAATGACAAAGGATGAAGACCTTCCCTGGATGTCATAGACACCTAGAATGCTGCTTCGATAGTGAACCTGTGTACCTGCAAACAGATCAAACATGCAAACACATCAAAGCCACCAGAACATCATCTATTTATCCATGTTAGTGACTAAGGAATCTAACAACATGTACATGTGAAATAAAAAAAATAGTAATGTGGGACAGAAATCAGCTTTGCATTAAATATGTATGGAGAAGCTTATAACCATTGCCTTAGTGTTGACAAGCATCTCCATGAAACAAACACTTCATCCCCATAAGCTCCAACTTTGCTCTCTATGCTCTCCAATGACATGGACTAGGTAGTCAATCCAACAGCATAACAATACCTCTATAGTTCTCCCCCTCAACTATGGACATGAACTTGTATTTATAAGGCTCAATGCATAGGGAAAGTTGAGAGATTTGTGGATGAGGTGGCTCCAAGATCCTATGATGGGGCATCTTGAGTTCAATTGACCCACAATGATAGGGATAAGGGAAGACACGATGCTCATGATCTAGAAGCCTCGATAAACTTCTTTTTTTCCCATTTTACCTGGGGTACCACTTTTCTTCTCTTATGACAGAGCGGTTTAGATGAGAAATGCTTATGGACCAAAGACCACAGATGGTGGCACCATTTATGGAAAACAGGATACAGGCAGTGTGAGCAAGGTACCGCTCATGGGAGACAAGGAAAGCATGGTGCTGAGTTTTTTCATGTAGAATTGACAAACATAGTAGGTTTCCACTCCAAGTGCTTGGATTAAGGGAAAACATGGAAGTTAAGGGTCTTATCACATGGTGGTGATAGGATTTGGGTATAACAGAATGCCCCCCAAAGCATGCGACTTAGAGGGATACGATAAACGAAAGCTTTGAGAGAACAAGTTGTCACTTCAAGGTGAAAATGTCAGCTCGATCGAAGGAATGTCATCCAGTAGGCATTTGTAGTACATCAATATATTTGACTCATAGACACAAGTAACCAACTCATGGCTACAGACCAATACAAGGCAGATCCATGAGAGGAATAAACAAGCATGGCTACTAGAATACAACGTAGATCCATGTGATAGAGGACTCATACTTGGACATAGTTACCAGACATACAACATAGATCTATGTCATATAGACACAAATTTGAGCATAGCCGTGACCATACAAATGTGGATCCATGCTAGATACACAAAACTCCATTGCAACCTGGGGAAAGCAATGAGCACTAAACAAGTACCCAGGGTCTTCGTCTTGTCTTCCAAAAAGTACGATTCTATCCATGTGATTACAATGATCTGAAGTTGAACATGGTAGAAACCACTTGATTACCGATCAATGATGTGAACTATTAACAAGTGTGAGGGAGATCACCATTGATGTCAATGATTCCCAAGGTACCCTAGTACAATCTACTGAGTGTGAATAGATGTCCTGATGTCGAACACCCAATCGATTCTATCGATCAAAGGTCAATGATGTGAACCTATGTTGAGAGCGAGAGAATATGCCATTAAGGCATACAGATCTCAAGGTACTAAAGTTTTGTTTCTAAGACTATTTCACGGATAATGAGCTGTTGTCGACAGTAATAGTCTCGTCGAAGGAGGGCCATGATGAGTCCCACATCGACGACATGAAACTTGGAACATAGTTTTGAAATGATGTGAATGTAGTAACCACAAGACCTAGTACTCAAAAATACTGACACAGAGACTATTTTGACTGCGGAGGTAAACTTCTTCAACTTCCTTTTGAACATCGAGTGGCACGACAAAAGAATTGGTAGCATGAATAAACTAGAAAAACACACAGTGCAACAATGGACAATGCATTCTTTTGAAAGACTCAAAGGAGTGACATGACTCATGAAAGTGGATCACCCCGAAGATCAACTGAATACCCAATTAACTGACATGATATGCAGGCAAGTACCATGTTCAAAGGTAACGTCAAAGTACTTCCATTTATTTGCAAAACAATTCCCTTCCCATTTCCCCCATCATGATTGATGAGTTCCTCTTTTCAGTTTTACAAGTTCAAAGAGGGTAACAAACACTTGGTATAGCTTGTCCAAAGACAACTCCAAACTCATATGTTTTACGAACTTGAGAGAGGAGAGGTTAGTTCCCATAAACGGGTCTCTCAATGTTTAATTTAACGAGTCCAATGAAAGAAAACTCGGTATCGTTCATGTTTAGAGAGTATGAATGGTTACGGAAGAAGACCCCAAAGGGTCCTTTTTTGTATGATTTAGTCCCTAAGTCCCAAAAAAGTGTAAAATAATACCTTAGGGAACTCTTCTAGTCATGATTGGCTGGAGTGTTCCTTTTTCGTAAATAGTCTATCCGAATCGAAAAAGAGATAACCTACCATCAGAAAGACAACTCTTCAAATAATTTAACGAGCGTGAAGAAGACAAGATCGCTCGATGAACTTTTTGTATTTAAGGAGCCCAAAAATAGTTTAAACAAGACTCCATTAGGTCTCTTTTCACAAGGATAGATTTTACTATCTTGAAAAGAATCAGAAACAGACTCAGATGTAATAACCCAAAATTTTCATAAAAAATTAAATTTTTTAAAGTGACATAAAATGTCTTAATCGCAGTTTAGTAACTGCTAGTGGTTAGCAGAAAATGAAACAGTTTAACAAATTTTAAGGATTAGTTTAACATACATAAAAACTAATACCACTCTAATATTTATAAGTTATATACAAATGACTTGCATTTAATTGCTGCTAGCTGTACTAATGATTTACTTTTGTCAAGTAGGTGAGAAACCATGTTTGAAATTGAGGCTCACTTAGCATTCTGCTAACTCAAATGGACTGTTGGTTCTTACAGGTTCAACAGGTAAGCATATGATCAAGTAGAAGTTTATTTTGAATTATGTCGAGAAGTACTTCTTTAGCATGATAAGATGTTAGTATAAAAATTGATTATTAAGATTCAAGACTCTAATGAGGTAAAGTAAATTCCTTTTTTGTTTTGGATCTATAATAGTATTTCAAATTAAGCCACAATGAATTTTATCCTTAACATAATTAATGCTATTTTCAAGAATGAGTTCTTCCAAGGTTTCTATCTGTCGTAAAGATTATAGTACCTAGTCAATTATAGATTCTTACAGTGAGCATAGAGCTCATGATATTGGTATACAATTACTTTTACTCCATCATGATCTTACTATTATTGTCATGTTTAATACTCAAGTGTAATGTTCTTTATGTATGAACATAATCCTATGTTTTTCAAAGGTAAAGTTTACAGTGCAAAAATTAGTTACTTAAGAGAAAAATTTTCTATAAGGTTAAACTTCAGTCTTCTTGAAGACTCCTTCATTTATCAGCATCAAGTCTTTATGTACAGAATTTTAGAGCTTCTGAGTTAATAAATATATTGTAAATAACAACTTTTCTCTACGCTCATTCTCCTTTACTAGTCGTGAAACAATACCAGCTTACTTGATTTGTTTGCAACAATAATTATCTTCTTGCATAGGTAGTAGACAAGCTGCGTATACAGTATTGATTTTATAACCGCGATGCAATTGTTATTGTAATGTTACAATACTATACTGATTTATAAGTTTACAATACTAGGCTATAACAAAAATAATAACTTATAACCTAAGGTAGGTTTACTACCTAGCAACTACTATCATATAGTCAAAACTAAAGGTAAAATACATTATAGGTTTTGTTCTTATATAAAAACATTACTAGTTTCCAAAACATGATTTTAACCATAGTATGGTTGACATTATGCAATCATAAGAACTAGTGAAAAGATCGATGGCATAGATTTCATTATTGGCTATGATATAAGTCTTTATAATATAGTCGATTGCATTGTGTTCATTATTAGCAATGATATAGTTCATCATCGGATGTGCAGTGTTGGCATTAAGAATCGACCCATGCTTGGTTAAATTTTTTGGAAGGGCATGTGGTCCATCCTCCTCCAAGAATTGGTTGACTTATAATGAAAACTGAAACACTACTCCTTGGCATTTTTGTTTCGAGGGTTGTCTTCCTACAGGCTACGCTAGGAGACTCCTTGCGGCCATGAGAGGCCTGCTCTTTCTTAAACCTTGGCGCTAAAGCCTGCATTGTTGTGCATAGTGGTTTAAGGGTTTGTGGTTTGTGTTTTCAGTTTCTTTTGTGAGTGGAGAAAAAATAGTGTGCGTGGTTTTAACTTCTTCACTTGGATCGAAGCCTGTAAAAGGATTTTACCCTAGTGTCTGTTCGTTCTTTGCCTTGGCATCATGGATCTTGAGTGATGTATCCTTTCTGCCTTTGTCACAGGGTTGGCATGAGGGTTTGCTTGCTTCTTGATTTAGTTCACTCGAGCTGGTGACTGTTTTCTTCTCGGCTCCAATTTCTTCTTACTCACAGCACAGGTATATATTATTACTCTACTCACATTTCTTCTGTCAATAATTTACTAAGTAAGGGTTTCTTTATAATTTATGAACTGAGTTTAATTAATGTTTGGTTCTAATTCCTTGCAGGCTCCTGTTGAAAGCTCCAGAATTTGAATGAAATGTAGCCATGCATCGGTTAACTTTGTGTGCTTCCAACTAGTAAGCCCTAGTCTCATCATGGGTTCTCCCTGCTTGCGATATGGGTTGTTGGATGAAGGTTCCTATGGTAGGAAGTGTGGCTTCGGATTCACCATTGGTTAATATGTATAGTTTGTTTGTTTATTATCCATGTTTTAATTTAAAACCCTTGCGATACTTCACTGGGTAGCACAAGCTTTTGAAGTTGTGATGTATATGTTGTTTTGGTGAAACAGTTTCAGCCTTATGGCTTAATGATGTAATGTTGTTTGTTTAAGATTAAAAGGAAAAAACTCCTTTAGGCTTAGAGTTTTTAAAAGACCTCTGTCTCGTTCACTTCAGTTTCTCTTCTACATTTGATCTCGAATAAAAAAGACTTTGGACTGGGTTTACTCACTTTGTCAGTAATGTATTTAACTTACTGTTAATATAAAAGATTTATGTGTATTGGATTATTTAGCAGGCTGGGGTTTCAACCCATCGCTTCTACAGGATATAAGCCTACCTTAATTTGAGATTTATATTGCAAATGGTTAATAATTCTTGGTTTAATTTGTTCGTTATTTACATATGCATTTTATTTATTACTACTCTATAAATTATACTTATTTTTAAGCACTGTTTAGAAGATATAGTTAAATTCTAGAACTCGCCTTTTAAGGGTTAAAAGAAATACTGTAAACTCTATAGTTTATGAAATTCTTTTTTCTGCTTAAAGTATTCTTGACTCTATTTTTGTGAAATAGAATAATGAAAGATTAATTGTCTTACAGTTATAAATATGATGCTAACTCTGTATGAAATGAAAATATTCTAAACAGTTTTGCTTCTAGTTTTTAGTTAAGAAAAATATTTAGATTTTTAGTGTAGCATACTTGAAAACTAGAGTAATATTAACTCTAATTAATTTTTGTAAAATAAAAGGATTGTAAAAGAATCCTTAGCTCCTAGATAAGACACAGTCTCGTTTGTAAAGTTAATATTTATCAACTGTTTTATTATTTTCTTTTTACATGTTTTCTCAAATATTGTTTATTTACTACTGTTAACTATAATAGATTTATTTTCTATCTATGTACTAATACTGTAATAATAGTAATATTTACTATTTTATTTATACCTGTGTTTCCATTTAGTTGGCTGAAGTAAAATAATAAGTGCATACAAAAACATAGCACTGTTGTTCAGTGAAATTCATAAACATTGAAGTAAAATCCATTTCTATTTACATTCAAATAAAATAATCATATCTACTATTTACATTCCAAATAAAGAATCATTTCATTTACCTAAGACAATCCAACTGTGTTAGAGTACGACCTGAGTTCAGGTGTGGAAAAACACAACTTGGGAAATTTATTTTCTATCTATTTCAATTATTTACGTAATCATTTCCATTTCTACTATAATCTATAATTTTACTGAACTTAACATTACACGATTACTTTTCATTCATAAACCCTAAACACAAACATGCAGGTAATAGGTAAACTAAGAATGATTTAACTAAAGACAGTAAAAATAAAATAGAACCTGTTGAGGACAAGACGACAATAGCTTAAGGAGGTTGTTCCTCCCAACCAAATACCTGGAGAGCGCTCAAACAATGCTTCCTCATGACCCCCGAGCTTGTTCCTGGTCGTCTTGGCTGAGAACTGGGTGGAGAATGCAACTGTAAAACCTCTGTCACCTGACTAGTCCAAATACCTCAATAATAAAAATCTGCTCTCAACAGTATGATCTTCAAGTTAAAATCTACAACTAGATCCATTTCAGCAGTTATCCCATCAAACACATTCCATACTCCCCTCCATTGAATTTCTCTTGAGTAAATTCATTCACCTTGAATGATCACTTCTCTAGAATTAGCAGCCTCAACTCTCTTCAATGGAAAATTTTATAGAGATGCTTAGTTCTTCTGGGTTAGTTTTCATTAAATGAGCCACCTGCTTTGATTCCACTTTCTTAAGGAATCATGACAAAAAAATATAGGGAAGTTGCCACCTGCAACAATTGGAAGTGGTTTTAGGATGCTGCCACATGTTAGTTTGCTCTCCACCCAGTCTCCTCCACCAATTGACCAGTAAACACTCTTTTAACAGCTTCCCTAAGCTGTTGTCTCCTCATTTATTTATTTATAAATAAAATATTCTAAATTTACATTAAATATTCTTTACCCCACTAGGTCATCAATTACAACTCAGTATAAAATTTAACATAATGTTCCTCAAATATTATAAAATTGTTTTTGCAAATTGGGGCATGTGACATACACACCCCCTTAAATTATAACATCATCCTCGATGTTATTTATTCCTGGTTCTTAGAGTTCCCCTGAAATAGAATTGGATATGCATCCCACATATTACTTTCCAATTCCCAGGTGGCTTCCCCTCGACTAAGGTGCTTCCATTGCACCTTCACTTGACCATTGGTGAGGTTCTGAAGTGTGATCTCCCTCCGCGTGAGGATACAGTCCAGTTCCACCAGGAAATATCCTTCAGGTTCCACCTATACATCATTTTAGTTAATAACATCAGTAGCATCATGCACATATTTATTTAATACAGAAATGTGAAAAACATTGTGAACTCTTAAATTCGGTGGTAAGGCTAACTGACAGGCTACCTGTCCGATTCTGGACAGTATTTCAAAAGGACCACAATAAAGAGGTGTTAGTTTGGCACAACTACCCAATCTCATAGAACTCTTTTGGGGTCTCACCTTAATGAAAACATGTTCACCTACCTGGAACTCTTTTGGAGTTCTTTTAAGGTCTGCTTGACTTTTCTGTCGATCTTGCGCAATTTTCAGATTACCTTGCACCTCCTTTACAATTACTTCCATTTCTTTCAATAATTTAGGTCCTAATACTAACCTGTCCACTGGATTACTCCAAGAGATGGGAGTGTTACATTTCCTTCCATACATAATTTCGAAAGGAATATATCTAGCTGAAGCTTGATAATTATTATTATAAGCAAATTCTACCAAGTGTAATTAATCTTCCCATTTACCTGGCTATTCCTTTACATACATTCTTAGTAGATCTTCCAGTACCTGATTTACTCTTTCAGTCTATCCATCAGTTTGGGGATGGAAAGAGGTACTAAAATTTAATGTGGTATTTAGTCCTTTAAACAGATATCTCCAAAAATTACCTGTAAATTTAGGGTCTCGATATGAAATTATGACCTTCGGTATCCCATGCAGTCGAAAAATTTGCGTTAAGAAAATATCAGCTATATTTGTAGCTTATAAGTAGTCTTTATAGGTATATAATGGGTTGCTTTACTCAATTTGTTAACCACTACTATTATGGAGTCATTTAAGTTCTTATTTTTAGGCAGTACAGTAACAAAATCAAGACTAATTATCTCCCATTTCCAGCTAGGAATGGGAAAAGGCTGAAGTAATCCAGCTAGATGCTGATGTTCAGTTTTTACTTGCTGACATTCAAAGCATCTAGCAATATATTCTGCCAGTTCAGTCTTTATGTTTGGCCGAAAATTATCTTTTATTAACATGGATATAGTTTTCTGATAACACAGATGGCTTGAATAGGGAGTTTTATGGATTTCATCTAAAATTAATAACTTAATCTTAGGTACATTAGGTACATATATTCTTTATTTATATAGTAAAAATCATTTTTCATTCAAGCTGTACCATGTACTTAGACTTTCTATTGGATTTTATTTTGCGTTTGCTTGTAACTTTAGCTAATTTTCATCTTGTTCTACCCTTGCTTTAAGTTGATCTTCCAAATCTGTTGTATAAGTGCTGATAGCTGCTATAAAATTCAGTTTTTCATTTATACTTAATGCATCGGCAACTTTATTTTATTTCCCTTTAATGTGTTGAATTTCGAAATCATATTCACTTAGAAAAGCTAGCCACCTAGCTTGCCTAACATTCGGGTTAGGTTGATCTAACAGATATTTTAATCCCTTATTATCCGTCATTAAAATAAATTTTCTTCCAATTAGATGATGATGCGACATCTTTAAAGTATGTATGACAACAACTAATTCCAAGTCATAGGTTGCATAATTATTTTCATGAATCTTCAATTTCCTAGACTCATAAGCAACAACATGTCCTTCCTGAGTCAATACTCCACCTAAACAGTCATTGCAGGCGTTAATACATACTATAAAATCTTTATTTGGATCAACAATTCTTAAAATTGGTGCGCTGGTTAATAATGTTTTTAACTTTTTAAAACTATCCTCGCACTTCTGATTCCAATCAAATTTCTTTCCCTTTCTTTGCAAAGAGGTTATCGGATTTGTGATTCTCAAAAACCCTTCAATTAACCTCTGTTAATAACCGATAATCCCCATGAATGATCGGACATCAGTTACATCTTTAGGATCTAGCCAATATTCAACTGCCTTTATCTTTTCGGGATCCACTGAAATTCCTTCTTTAGTCACCACATGACCTAAGTATTGGATTTTATCTTTAAAGAAGTCGCATTTACTAAACTTTGCAAAGAGTTGATGTTCTCGCAACTCTTGCAAGACAATTTTTAAATGTTCTTTATGTTCTTCTTCATATTTCGAATAAATTAATATGTCGTCGATAAACATGACCACAAATTTATCTAGATATTTATGCATTGCATTATTCATTAGACACATAAAAATAGCTGGAGCGTTAGTAAGCCTGAATGGCATGACGATGAACTCATAATGTCCACATCGAGTCCTAAAAGTTGTTTTAAAGATGTCTTCATCTTTAATTCTAACTTGGTGATATCCAGACCGTAAGTCAATTTTCAAAAATACCGTGGCTTCACGTAGTTGATCAAATAGATCATCTATGTGAGGTAATGGGTATATGTTCTTGATAGTCATCTTATTTAATTGATGATAATCTATGCATAATCTTAGAGTTCCGTCCTTTTTCTTAACAAAGATGGCAGGTGCCCCCCAGGGAGACACACTGGGTCGAATATAATTCTTGTCAATAAGTTCTTTTAATTGTGACTTAAGTTGATTTAATTCAAGTATATTCATCCGATAAGGGGCCTTTGAGCTGGGCACTACACCAGGTACCATCTCAATGGTAAAATCTAATTCCCTCTTCGGAGGCAGTATTGGAATTTATTCCGAAAATACATTTGCATATTCCTTTAGACTCTAGTCTCTCCTCCAATTTTAATTTATCTATGTTGTTTAGATTTTATTCATTGGTTACTGTTGCTGCATAATCCCTACAACCTTTCCTAATAGATCTCTTAAGCTACAGAGCAAAAATCTGCCTAACGGTTGTTTTCCTAGGGATTCCCTTTACGCTTATTAATTTTCCATCATTATTTATACAAGTAAAGGTTTTATCAAAGCAATTCAAGACCACCCTATGTTGCTCTAACCAATCCATACCAATTAATATGTCGTATGAATCTAAAGGTAGTACATTGAGCTTAACAAAAGTTTCAAATTGATCCATAGTTACTGCACAATTCTTTACAAAGATAATTACATTTCTCTTTGCACCAGTAGCTAACTGAACTAACCAAGAACTTGCAAACTTTTCAACTGGAAGTTTACACTTTTCTACCAAGTTAGGAGAAATATAGCTTAAAATATCTCTTAGATAAATTAAAATAGATATGGTTATTTGATTTCTCTTACCTTCTACTTCCACCATGGAAGTTTGATAGTCTGCTTGCCAATTCTCCAAAGCTGCATTGATCCTGGGCATAGTCCTCGCTAAATCACCAACAGTCATCTCCTCCTGTATTGTGTGGATATTGTTGACAATCTTATCCAATTGGGATAGATTGAGGTATAATGTGGACCATTGCATTCCCAACACTTTATGGGTTCTTTTCGTTCAAATTTCTTTGTGTAATTACTGTGATTGTTAGCAGACTCTTTATTCTTTTGATTGTTTTGATTGGTCTGTGAATTATTCTTATTCCCCTGGAAATTCTTATTAGAAATTTTTTTGGTGTTATTATTTTTAGAATTTCGATTAGGAACAAACCCTTTCTTCTTTTGATCAAAATTATTATTCCTTTTGGCCTTCCAGTTGGCCATACTCTCCTTTTTACGATTATGTTCATAACAAAAAATCGCTTTTCTCATGGCTTCTTCCAGGGTTTTCGGATTGTCATACTCAATCCTATCCTTTATGTGATAAGGTAAACAGCTGAGAAACTATTGTACCTTTGTTTTTTCATCCACAAGGTATGGCACATACCTAATAAAACTTAAAAACTTACTGTTCAAGTCTTTCATAGTCATTGTACCTAGTTTTAACTCATAGAATTCTTTAGCCCTTTCTTCATAGTACTGTTCAGATAAAAATTTATTTTTGAAGTATTTCTTGAATGTACTCCAATTTATGTTATTCTCTCTTATACCTTTCACTCTCTTTAAATCTTGCCACCATATATCAGCTTTCCCTATAAGATTATAAATAGCCATCCTAGCCTTTAATTGGTTAGAATAGTTATAAATATGGAAGTACTTCTTCATCCCGGATAACAAGGATTCTGCTTCCTCCCCTTTTTTAATTTATCCATTAAATGTTGGCGGCTTGATCTTCTTAAAAATCTCAGAGATTTCTTCATAAGGTTTATATTTTATTTTCCTAGTATGGTGGTTATCCTCACTACTGTGACTAGTATAATGAGAGTTACATTGATCACCAAATACTTCGGAAGATGAGATACTTTCATTTTTAATCTGTTTAGTCTTTTTATACTTATGTTGATAACTTATATCTTTAAAATCAACTCTTTTACCCTTCCCCTTGGTATGAAATATTTCTATTAAGATCTGCTTCGGCTCTTCCTGAGCTCTCAGAATCCTCTCATTTTCTTTCTTAACAGATTCCATTTCAGATTTTAATTCTTTTACTGTTTGTAAAAGTTCTGAAGAATTAGTGGTTATGTCTTCTTGTATAGGTTTTCTTTGTAGATTATCTTGTTCAGTATAAGGAGATTCATCTTCCGCATATTCCTCCAATCTTTCCATACCTGTCGTTAAACTCAAAAACAAATTTCTTTGTTTATAACATTCAAAGAAAACAACATCAGCAAAATGATTTAAATTTATTGTTCCGTATAAGTAAGTTGAGCTTCATCAAGGCCTAGTGTTTGAACCTTGTGCTCTGATACCACATGTAATAACCCAAAAATTTCATAAAAATTTAAATTTTTTAAAGTGACATAAAATGTCTTAATCGCAGTTTAGTAACTGCTAACGGTTAGCGGAAAATAAAACACTTTAACAAATTTTAAGGATAATTTAGTTTAACATACAAAAAAACTAATACCACTCTAATATTTATAAGTTATATAAAAATGACTTGCATTTAACTGCTGCTAGCTGTACTAATGATTTACTTTTGTCAAGTAGGTGAGAAACCATGTTTAAAATCGAGGCTTGCTTAGCATTCTTCTAACTCAAATGGACTGCTGGTTCTTACAGGTTCAGCAGGTAAGCGTATGATCAAGTAGAAGCTTATTTTGAATTATGTCGAGAAGTACTTCTTTAGCATGATAAGATGCTAGTATAAAAATTTATTATTAATATGCAAGACTCCGATGAGGTAAAGTAAATTCCTTCGTTTTTTTGGATGTATAACAATATTTCAATTTAAGCCATAATGGCCTTTATCCTTAACATGATTAATGCTATTTTCAAGAATGAGTTCTTCCAAGGTTTCTATCTGTCGTAAATATTATAGTACCTAGTCAATTATAGATTCTTATAGTGAGCATAGAGCTCATGATCTTGGCATATAATTACTTTTACTGCATCATTATCTTATTGCTATTGTCATGTTTAATACTCAAGTGTACAGTTCTTTATGTATGAACATAATCCTATTTTTTTCAAAGGTAAAGTTTACAATGCAAAAATTAGTTACTTAAGAGAAAAAATTTCAATAAGGTTAAACTTCAGTCATCTTGAAGACTCCTTCATTTATCAGCATCAAGTCTTTATGTAGAGAAGTTTAGAGCTCCTCAGTTTATAAATATATTGTAAATAACAACATTTCTCTACTCTCATTCTCCTTTACTAGTCGTGAAACAATACCAGCTTACTTGATTTGTTTGCAACAATAATTATCTTCTTGCATAGCTAGTAGACAAGTTGTGTATATAGTATTGAGTTTATAACCACGATATAATTGTTATTGTAATGTTACAATACTATACTGATTGATAATTTTACAATACTAGGATATAACAAAAATACTAACTTATAACCTAAGGTAGTTTTACTACCTAACAACTACTATCATATAGTCGAAACTACAGGTAAAATACATTATAGGTTTTGTTCTTATATAAAAACATTACTCGTTTCCAAAACATGATTTTAACCATAGCATGGTTGACATTATGCAATCATAAGAACTAGCTAAAAGATCGATGGCATAGATTTCATTATTGGCTATGATATAAGTCTTTATAATATAGTCGATTGCATTGTGTTCATTATTAGCAATGATATAGTTCATCATCGGATGTGCAGTGTTGACATTAGGAATCGACCCACGCTTGGTTAATTTTTTTGGAAGGGCACGTGTTCCATCCTCCTCCAAGCATTGGTCGACTTATAATGAAAACTGAAACCCTACTCCTTGCCATTTTTGTTTCGAGGGTTGTCTTCTTGCAGGCTGCCCTATGAGACTCCTTGCGGCCATGAGTGGCATGCTCTTTCTTAAACCTTGGAATTGAAGCTTGCATTGGTGTGCATAGTGGTTTAAGGGTTCGTGGCTTTTGTTTTTAGTTTCTTTTGTGAGTGGAAAAAACATAGTGTGTGTGGTTTTAACTTCTTCGCTTGGCTCAAAGCCTGTAAAATAATTTTACCCTAGTGTCTGTTCATTCTTTGCCTTGTAATCGTGGAGATTGAGTGTTGTATCCTTGCTACCTCTGTCATAGGGTTGGCATGAGGGTTTGCTTGCTTCTCAGTTTAGTTCACTTGAGCTACTAACTATTTTCTTCTTGGCTCCAATTTCTTCTTACTCACAGCACAGGTATATATTATTACTTTACTCGCATTTCTTCTGTCAATGATTTACTAAGTTAGGGTTTATTTATAATTTATGAACCGAGTTTAATAAATGTTTGGTTCTAATTCCTTGCAGGCTCCTGTTGACAGCTCTAGACTTTGAATGAAATGCACTCATGCATCGGTTAACTTGTGGGCTTCCAATAGGTAAGCCCCGATCTCATCGTGGGTTATCCCCTCTTGCGATATGGGTTGTTGGATGAAGGTTCCTGTGGTTGGAAGTATGCCTTCGTATTCATCGTTGGTTAATATGTATAGTTTGTTTGTTTATTATCCATGTTTTAATTTAAAACCCTTGCGATACTTCACTGGGTAGCACAAGATTTTGAAGCTGTGATGTATATGTTGTTTTGGTGAAACAGTTTCAGCCTTATGGCTTAATGACGTAGTGTTGTTTGTTTAATATTAAAAAGAAAAAACTCCTTTAAGCTCAGAGTTTTTAAAATACCTCTGTCTCGTTCGCTTCAGTTTCTCTTTTACATTTGATCTTGAAGAAAAAAGACTTTGGACTAGGTTTACTCACCCTATCAGTAATGTATTTCACTTACTGTTAATATAAAAGATTTATGTGTATTGGATTATTTAGCAGGATGGTGTTTCAACCCATCGCTTCTACAGGCTATAAGCCTACCTTAATTTGAGATTTATATTGCAAATGGTTAATAATTCTTGTTTTACTTTGTTCGTTATTTACATATGCATTTTATTTATTACTACTCTATAAATTATAATTATTTTTTAAGCATTGTTTAGAAGATATGGTTATATTCTAGAACTTGGCTTTTAAGGGTTAAAAGAAATACTGTAAACCCTACAGTTTATGAAATTCTTGTTTCTGCTTAAAGTATTATTGACTCTGTGTTTGAGAAATAGAATAATGAAAGATTAATTGTCTTACAGTTATAAATATGATGCTAACTCTGTATGAAATGAAAAGATTCTAAACAGTTTTGCTTCTAGTTTTTACTTAAGAAAAATATTTAGATTTTTAGTGCAACATACTTGAAAACTAGAGTAATATTAACTCTAAGTAATTTTTGTAAAATAAAAGGATTGTAAAAGAATCCTTAGCTCCTATATAAGACACACTCTAGTTTGTAAAGTTAATATTTATCAATTGTTTTATTATTTTCTTTTTACATGTTTTCTCAAATATTAGTTGTTTATTTACTACTGTTAACTATAATAGCTTTATTTTCTATCTGTGTACTAATACTGTAATAATAATAATATTTACTATTTTCTTTATACATGTTTTTCCATTTAGTTGGCTGAAGTAAAATAATAAGTGCAGACAAAAACATAGCACTGTTGTTCAGTGAAATTCATAAAGATTGAAGTAAAATCCATTTCTATTTACATTCAAATAAAATAATTGTATCTACTATTTACATTCCAAATAAAGAATCATTTCATTTACCTAAGACAATCCAACTGTGCTAGAGTACGACATGAGTTTAGCTGTGGAAAAACACAGCTTGGAAATTTATTTTCTATCTATTTCACGTATTTACATAATCATTTCCATTTCTACTATAATCTATAATTTTACTGAACTTAACATTACACAGTTACTTTTCGTTCATAAACCCTAAACACAAACATGCGTGCAATAGAAAAACAAAGAATTATTTAACTGAAGAGTGTAAAAATAAAATAGAACCTGTTGAGGACAAGACGACAACAACTTAAGGAGGTTGTTCCTCCCAACCAAACTCCTGGAGAGCGCTCAAACAACGCTTCCTCAGGACCCACGAACTTTTTCTTGGTCTTCTTGGCTAAGAACTGGGTGGAGAATGCAACTGTAAAAACTCTATCACCTGACTGGTCCAATTATCTCAGTAATAAAAATCTGCTCTCAGAAGTATGATTTTCAACTTAAAAGCTGCAACTAGATCCATTTCAGCAGTTATCCCCTCAAACACATTCCAAACTCCCCTCCATTGAATTTCTCTTGAGTAAATTCATTCACCCTGAATGATCACTTCTCTAGAATGAGCAGCCTCAGCTCTCTTCAATGGGAAATTTTATAGAGATGCCTAGGTATTCTAGGTCAGTTTTCATTAAATGAGCCACCTGCTCTGATTCCACTTTCTTGGGGAATCATGACCACAAATAAAGGGAACTTGCCACCTGCAACAGTTGGAAGTGGTTTGAGGATGTTTCTACATGTTAGTTTGCTCTCCACCCAGTCTCCTCCACCAATTGACCAGTAAACACTCTTTTAACAGCTTCCCTAAGCTGTTGTCTCCTCATTTATTTATTTATAAATAAAATATTCTAAATTTACATTAAATATTCTTGACCCCACTAGGTCATCAATTACAACTTAGCATAAAATTTAACATAATGTTCCTCAAATATTATAAAATTGTTTTTGCAAATTGGGGCATGTGACATTGGACCTTTGATACTAATTTTTGAGAGCGTAACCAAAGTGTTGTAACAAACGCTCAATGAATTTTTCTATTTTATGGTAGTACGAAAAAGTCAAAAATGAACTTCCAAAATTTTACTGCTACCGTTCTTCTATCCTGCAACAACTCAAAAACGAGTGTTAAATGCGCCAATAGCTAACATTAAGGGATTACGACTGATAGATTTTGAGTAATAAGTGATTTTAAACCAAAACTATAGTATGTCAAACCCAAAAATGTGTATAAAACCCATGTAAATAGTGAAAAATCAAAACATTTTACTATTTAGCCACAGTGGAGAGCATTTGGAGCACTTTCCTCACCACATCTTCAGTTGCTAATATCAAGAGTTCCCACCGTCGGATTCGAGCGTCGTCAGTTCCAAGTAATAGTTTAAACCCTACTTTTTCCTTCTATAGTTTCAATTTTGATTTTAAATGGTGTTTTGGGCTTGTATGGCAAGCCCTAAAATTGTGGGAGCGAGCACCGCTCTTATCCCTTGTGGGATACGCGGCACCTTGCTAGAACCGCGTCGGAAATAAAGCGCACAGGAGGTGCCAGCCGTGAAGATGTAAAACTATTCACCCAAGCAAAACTAGATCATTTCATTTGATTTGAATGATTAAGAATGATTCTAATGGGTCTTGTGATTGTTTTTGGCAAGTTCTAACTAATAAAAAATGGTGATATGGAAAGAATGACAGCATGATAATGACGACTCCTTTGCCAAGAGAAATGCGAGTTGCATAGCTGCATTGAGGGACTGCGGGCTTTTAAAATTCTTCCGGACTTTTAGTATGGTATCACACAAGCGATTTCTAGAGCACATACTACAGATGTGGAATTTGGAGCAACAATACTTCGAGGTTGGTGCTCACATTTTGACAAAGGAGGTAGAGAACATCTACTTCTTGACTGGACTTTCGAGATGACATGCTCCCATATCGCTGACAGGTTCCCAAGGAGGGGATATTACCACACAAGAGTTGATAGACCATCACTGTATTCTAGGGACAAGGACATCAGGAAAGAAAATCCCCATAAAAGCAGTGATGGATGGACCTCTACAAACTGTATTGTTTACCATGCAGAGAGTGGCGGGAAGCCAAGGAGTGCACCAGGTGTCTAGAGCACATATGCTCTATGCCATAGAGGCTATGGTGCCTACAATATTTAACTAGGTGGAAGCCCTGCTTTTGATCTTCAAGGATCAGCTGACTAAGTGTCGGCAGGGGAACTGAAGCAGTTTGGTTTTGGTTCCATTCTATCCTGCTTCTTCTTCGAGTGAGTTCCACAGATGAGATCCCAAGTGGTATTTATAGAGCTGAGAGCACGGGACCCTCGCATGCTGAGGTGGATCCATATTATAGCTCGTACTGGAGTGGGAAGGGGGAAGGCAAAGTTTGCTGACCCATTCTTTCGATGGTTGAGAGATCAGATCCTCATTGTGGAGGATTATGCATATGCGGGTATGGACTTCAGCAGAGACCCTGACCTACCGCTCCCACCTGGTGGACAGTGGGGTGACATCGGTAAGAATCAAAAAACCCTAAAATGGACATGTTGTTTTTATGTTTTTGATGTTTTATATTTTTTATGTTAAGTAACGAGACTTGAAATTTTCATGTAGACGTCGAAGCAGCACAACCTGGGGGAGCTTCCCCATTGGATAGATGAGCTGGAGCCCACTTCGTACCATAGGGTGACGATGTGACCGGGGAGTTAGAGGAAAACCTAGAGAGGTTGACCCTAGACATCCCTGATGCTTCCATTTATGACCTCCCTCTGAGGTATCAGAGACCTATAGCGGGAGTACCGAGTCGGTTTAGCAAACTGCTACGTAGAGTAGCCCGAGCAGTGATGTGCTACCACGAGCATCACTAGATGATGTATGCATGATGTATCTACTAAAAGCTGATAGCTTCCGGATTTTTATGGTGGTTTTTACCTGAAAGCTTACATGCTTCAGATGAGGTCTCGTGACCTATATTTTGTAAACATGTTCATATCTATATATATACAGACTTTTACCTGGTGTTTATATGTCTCAAATGGTGAATGTATTTTACATGAGTTTTATGTGTCTTTAATTGTTTATTTACAATGAACCATGTTTTATTTTAATGTCATGAGTGGGTAATATACCAATCTAGGATGTAATTAGCTAATGAGTCAACAACTACATTATGTTCTCTAGGGATATGCCTATAGATAATGGTTTCAAATGACCTTTCTAACAAGCGTACTATTTGGAAGAGGCAGAGAAACACAAGGTTCCTAATGGTATAGACATGTTCTAGATGACAAACCACAAGTTGTGAGTCCATCAAGACTACCAAATTGTGAACATCCTGGGAGGCAGCTTCAGTCAGAAGACCTATGACTGCTTGATACTCAGCAATGTTGTTGGTAGCCGCGACCAATACAAACCACTTTTGAACTGACCAAATCATCAGCTGGGGAATAGAGAACCCAAGCAACTGGGGCAAGATTCAAGGTTTGGTAGAAAGCACCATCAACAAATCCGTAGAAATCCATTTTATCTGCACAACCAAAACATGGTATAAACAGATACGGACACTAAACTCAAAACCATATTGAAAATACTCAAAGCACACTAAAAGTCAAGCAATATACATATATACTATCCAAGAGAGATCTAGGCATAATACCTCTTTAGGTACAACCCATTGCGAGGTTTCCCTAAATGGATTCCATCATAATTTACGAGCTCATAGGCCCCTTTCTCTAAATCTTTAGAAATGATGAACGGACCGTACCACATGGACTCGAAATTTGCTTTCCCTAGTTTGTCAAATCTTTGATCGTAAGTCAAAACTAGGTCACCCTCATTAAAGGCACGAGGTTGGACGGATTTATAATACTATGCCATGACACCTTTCTTATGTGCCTCATTAGCTAAGGCAACATCTCTCCTAGTTTAGTCAAGGTTTTTCAAGTACAAAAATATCTCTTCCTTTGTGAAAGTGTCTGGGAGAAGTTCGACGGCAAGTTTCAAGGATGGAATCTGACATTGAATCGGTAAGACAGCTTCGAGTCCATAGACAAGCTGGAAAGGTATGAAACTAGTATCTATTTTCACCGAAGTCCTGTAAGCCCAAAGAGCGGAGAAAAGGATATGGTGCCAGTTGGATTTATGGTCTTCAACCATCCGATGAAGCATATTTTTCAAAACTTTGTTAATGGCCTCTACTTGACCATTCACTTGTGGATAATAAGGCGTATAGTTTTCATGGAGAAAACCTATCTTGGAACTTAGTTCCTCCATCATTTTATTACAGAAATGTGATCCAGGATCAATGACAATGGATTGTGGGACTCCAAATCTAGCTATGACATGATTGAACAGGAAGAGAGCGGTGGTCTTACCATCTTCCGCATATGTAGGCATAGCCTCAACTCACTTTGTAAAATAGTCAATGACTACGATGATGTAACCATGCCCCCCAGCTGAGGTAGGCTTACAATGCATATAATCAGTCCCCCATTTGGAAAATGGTCCAATGGCAATGACGAGGTGTAGCGGAGTAGGATGAGTGCGCTTTTTGGGAAAAAAATGTTGACAAGGTGGGAATTTCTTAACAGCCTCATGACAATATTTGAAGACTGAAGACCAAAAATATCCAGCGCGAAGGATTTTCATGGTTGTATCCATCCCAAATAAATGACCGACACATGCTCCAAAGTGGCAATCATTCAACACATGTTCAGCTTCCTCATGGGTGAGGCATCGCCGGAGAATAGAATCAATCCCATGTCTATACAAGAAATAATTTGGGATGAGGTAGTATTTTGCGTGGTGACGGATAGGGCGGTGATCGTCACGAGATATATTTGGCTGAAATAATTTTTGTTTGGAGATAAATAAGCAAATCTCCATACCATGGATCAGTAGTGCTTATCAGGAACAACAATTCATCTGGAAATGAATCATTGGGCTCATATTCCATCGAAGCACAGGGAAATTCACACATGAGCTCGGAAAAGACCAAGAATTTTTTTGATGTGGCTTTAGAAAATTCCAAATCAAACTCCTGTAGCATGACTATCCATCGGGAGTACTTTCCCCTGAGCACCTGACAAGTCAGGATGTAATACATACGATTCTGGTCTGCCAATACAGTGGTTGTGCAGAGCAAAACGTAGTGACAAAATTTTTCTATAGAAAGGATCGTGGCCAATGCTAACTTCTCCATGCATGAATATCGAGTTTCATAATCAATAAGATTCTTACTAGCATAGTAAATCACCTGCTCCTGATTGTCGGTATTTTCCTACACCAAAACCATAGCGATGGTAGTAGCGAAGGTAGCAATATATAAGAGAAAATCCTTTGAATAATTTGGGTGGTGTATCACGTGTGAATGAGTTAGAGCGTGTTTGAGATTATCAAAGGCTCGTTGGGCTTGGTCATCCCAAAATAACGGAGTGTCCTTTTAAAGGAGACGCATATAACCGTGCATTTTCTTTGCAAAATTGCACACGAAATGGAAGAGGAATTTTGCCTTCCATTGCAAACTTTGGAGTTCGAGAAGATTGGTTGGGGTTGGTAGAGCTAAAATGGTAGCGATTTTCAAAGGGTATATTTGTATGCCATCCCTAGAGACCACAAAACCTAGCAGGTGTCCCATCTCAACGCAGAAAACACATTTATGTGGATTGAGTTGTATATTATAATGACGACATCTTAGGAAAATTTCTCTAAGATGAGCAAGGTGGTCTTCCCATCGCTATGAATGAGCATGGATGTCATCAAGGTACTATTCAACAATGTGTTTTATATCATGAAACGCATAGGACATAGCACACTGGACAGTGGCTCCAGCATTTTTTAAGCCAAACGCTAACTTCCTATATGCAAAGGTTCCCCATGAGAAAATGAATGTCGTCTTGTGCTTATCAATGGGTAATATCTCAATCTGATTTAGCCAGAAAATCCATCCATGAATGAGAAGATGACACTTCCGACACAGTTGTCGATAATCTGATCGATGTGTGGAGTAGGAAAGTTGTCTTTGGGACAAGCTTTATTCAAGTCTCTAAAATTGATACAGACTCTAATGGTGCCCTACTTTTTATTAACAGGGACAATGTTCGATACCCATTCTGTTAGGGGTATGGGATAAATAAACCTAGCTTTTATAAGTTTCTCTATTTCAGCTTTAATAGCTGTGGCCTTCCATGGATGGACTTTCCTTAGTTTTTTTCCTGATAGGTTTAGCCGTGGGATAGGTTTTAATTTCATGGACCACAATGGATGGGTCTATCCCTGGAATTTCTTCATAAGACCAGGAAAAAACATCACAGAATTCTTTGAAAAGTGCCTTGTATGCTTCAGATTCATCTGTCAAGCAGTTCTGCCCAACATGAACATGCTCAATGGTACCAGGCTTGGCTGATATGTCAATCAAATTTGTCTAAGTAATGTTGCAAATATTTCCTTCAGAATCTTTGTCTTGCAACAATATAGGGCTTTGAGGTGCGTTGACAATATCAATGGAAAACAGGGATGCATAGTCATGGTCTATCGAACTGGTATTGGGGAGGAAAGAGGATCTATGATGGTGATCCTCCCAAATAGGCTCATTCATATTCATGATCTCCATAATGGACTCGTTGAAAGGAAAAATATCAGAGAGATAATCCAAAATAGGAAGATATGGTTCTAACCAGTAGGGTAGGTGGTAAGGGTATGAATTCATCGGATGAAGGTCATTAGTGTGATCATCGAAAAGGGTTTGAATGATGTTGTACATTTCTTCATGATGACTCAACAAGGTGGACTCATCAATTTGTTTTCCCTTGGGCTCACAATCAAATGACGCAATCATATTTACTATCATTGTGTCTGTCTTAGGAGGAGTGGATGGAAAAATCCCCATAAGGGATGAATCCTTCAACATGCCTACCCCAATCGATTGGTAAGGAGGAGGGGACTAGCCTAACATAGGGATGTTATTAGCTGTAGAGATAGTAATGTTCGGTGTACAGAAATCAAGTTGGTCAATGGTGACAATTCTCCTTAGATGTGGAAATTGGACAGTATGAAATACCGTCGAAGCGATAGCAGTCATGGCATAAAACCAATTTTTTCCTAGAAGGAGGTTGCAATTTAACAGGGCGTCTACTACCTCTACCTGAATAGAAATAGTTTTTCCCCCAAGCTCCACTGCAAGGGCTGATATGAGACCATGGGGTTGGAAACCTCATCCATAAAATTCTTTTAGAGTCCTAGGTGATGTTACAAGCTCGGGAGAGCCGAGAACTTTCCAACAAGACAGGGACAAAACCGAAATTGAAGCTCCTCCATCAGGAACAGTTCTAAAGACCTTCTTTCCAACTACTTTCATGATGATTTGGAAAGAAATTTTGTGATGTATTCTAGACTTATAGTTCTCGACATTGAAATGAATCAAATTAGTATTGTCCAGGTCTAAAGCTCCTAACGCAGTTAACAAGTTTTTGCATTGTGTAGGACAACTTTGGAGCACTTCCAAGGTAGACATTGCACATGGTGCCTGAGTGAGATCTTCAACTACGTTATAAAATTGAGTAGCTTGGGAGTTAGGGTTAAAAATAGCCTTCCTAATAGTACTCTTGGGTGGATGCAAAACCATGTTGAGAGTAGGCTTCTCAATGGCTAGGGGGGCAGTAGATGAGGAGTCGGGAGAACTAGTGGAGGGAGCTTTCTTTGAAGAAGAATTGTCTTCTTTCTTATCTGCGGGTTTGACATAATTCTGACTACGAGTTTGCAAACTAATGATATATGTGGACATCATATGAATTTCCTCTAACGAACTAGAGTTTTCCTAATTAGACATGTGTTCTATCAGTTGTTGTTGAGAGCGAAAAGGATCCATGAGAACTGCGGGTGCGGGATTTGTTTTCAAAAATTGGGTGATTTCGTCCCGATAGGGACACTCTTTTGTGAAATGGTCACCTCCGCATAGCAGACATGGATATTTTTATTTTCTTTTTCCTTTATCGTTCTCATTGTTGGTTGGTTTTAGACTCTCCTGTTGGTTTCCAGGTTTTTTATTCTTACTTTTACCCTTCTTTTTATTATCGCTGGAGGTTTGAATACTTTGAATAGAATTGACCTCAGTGAAAACCTTGGGAGTTTAAGGAGTAGGTGTGGCATTCTGGGGTTCTTTGTAGGTTTTACTACTGGCGGGGACTAGATTGAACCAACAATCCCATCAACAGGAACTTCTGCTGGTGGCTTTGTAGGATCGGTGCTTTGGAAAGGAGCTTGAGGAATCAAGACATACAAAGTTCCAAACTGGGAATAGACCAAGTCTAGATATTGGGCTCTACTAATGGATTAATATTTAGTAATGGCACCTCCCATAGCCACATCTTGTGCAATCGAAGGCAACAAAGATTTGGTAAACCAATTAGCTAATAATTGATCTAGAATAGGAACCTTAATAAGTCTTCTCTGCCTTCTCCACTCATAGATATGATCAGATATGTGGGTGGGGGTGTTCTGTCGCAAAGAAGTTAAGAGATCAGTACCAGTTAAATAACGAATAGGAAGCTAAAAGTGCATAAGAAAAACAATTTCCAATGAGCCAAAATACACAAATGAATGTTGCGGAAGTTCAATGTACCATTTCGCAGCTGTACTGGTCAAAGTTCGCTGAAAGAGTCTTAAACGAACCGAGTCATCCATAAGGGAGTTTGAAGAACACCACAGATGGAATTTCATGACATGGTTTTTCGGATCGTCTCCCTGCTTCCCATCGAACTTTGGAATGTTCGATGGTAACTTTACTGGAATGGGAGGCCACGAGGGGTTATGTTGAATGGAGTCATTAATCAACTTGGACAAATCAAGCAAGTCCAAAGTTGCTAGGAAAGGTAACTGACGATTAGGTTGCACATACTGGTAATATTGATATGGCATATACATACCAGTAGGACCATAAGTAGACTGATAGATAGGTTGTTGTGAGGAATAACTACCGAAAAATCCACCCGTGAGGGGTTGATTTTCGGTATCAGGACCACGAGGGCCTCTGGGAGGAGGACCACCGGGGCCTCTGGGAGGAGGACCACCGGGGCATCTGGGACCACCAGGACCACTGAGGCCACTAGAAGGTGAACTACCAGACCCTCCAGGACCTCTAGGAGGTAAACCTCCAGAGCCTTCAGAACCACTAGGAGGAGGGCCACCAGACCCTTCAGGGACATTAGGAGGAAAGCCACCAAGACCATTAGGACCATAAGGAGGAAAGCCACCAGGATCTCCAGAACGATTGGTCCCCGTAGGGGGAGGAACTCCATAAGATGGTCCTCTAGCACCTCTTTTAGTATGTATATGTATTCCCCCAATCGCTGGCATGTAGGATCAATTAGTTTTCCCCCATGGCATGAAATTATTACTAGGATATGTAATTCCAGCATAAGGCATTCCTGTATGGTTGGATGGGTAATTAATGTTTCCTACAGGTATTGGATTTGCAATATAACCATAACCCCAAGAGTTTTGATTGGTTACAGGTTGCGCCCCCAAGGTCTGACATGAACTAGATGGGGGGTTAACCACATTTGTGTGGGTGGGAGGGACATAAACTATAGATTTCTCTATACTAGAGGTCTATCCTTAACTAGCTACATTTCTAGTACCAGATAACATAGGTCGTGCCAGGGGTTGCCCCCCGGCACTAGAAGGTGATGACAAAATAGGAATTGAAGGTTGAGCCCCAGGTACGAAAGACCTGGGAGGATTGGGAACATACATAATATGGGAGGTGGTGGGGTTGGTAGTTTGACCTGGGTTATGTGGAGTCATTGTGTGATCTAGAATTAGTTCAATGGGTCTCATAGAATAAAAAAGTGAGCGATATACCACAAGAATAGTTGTGGAACATGTTGTTGGTGTGCCTAATATGTCATCTATTTTATTTTCAATCTCCTATGCACAGAGAATGGCTGCCTGGTATTGTCTATGTTCTTCTTCATCTGGTGAAACTTCTCCAGAAAATTTTAAATGGGTGCCAAATGAGGCAATGGCATGTCCTATAGAGGTATCCCAAAATGGAGCATTGGGACCATAATCCGGATGGGTAGTATCATCATCATGAACTTCTGTGGGAGAATGGAACAAAGTATTACCCTGAGAAGGTTGTTGGACCAAGGGAGGCGAGTTTGAAGGATATGGTTCTCCACTTTCTGTAACCACATCATCTCCCACTTGGGAGGTGGTAGCAGCTCCTTGGTCGATAGCTTCCATTGGATTTTCTCCTGAAACAGGAATAAAATCGGGTGGCAAGCCCCGTACTCTTCTAGACTGTCTTAGCTCAGCCAGTTTGTACAGTTCCTATATAACCTAGGGTCTCAAAATCTAGAAAACACACCAAAAATTTCCCTACTCAAGCTATAGGTCAAACAAGCAAACTTAAATGACAGGATGAGTTCAGATAGTCAAGTTTCTCACCAATATTGTCAAGAAGGTGCCACTCATGATATACCTCAAGGATACGTGCATAGTAATCTCCCTGAATGTTGTTTTTGGCATATGGCTCCAAGCAAGATGTCCAAAGGGCTTTTCTCAGATGGATAAGGTATCCTAGTGGGGTCTCTCGATATACGCAAGGTACGTGGGAGCTCAAATCTGTAGTAGTGCTGTCTAATGCATAACCGTACACAAGGGGCCTTCCGATATACAATCGAGTACGTGAAGTACATTTCTATATACCTCAAGGGTACGTGAAAGGCCGTTCGATATACCAACGGTACGTGGAAGAACCGCGCGAGTCCCGAGATGTAATGTGCATGAGTAACAACAACTCCTATGCTTAACGACGCCTGAACATGTCTCTAACCTATCACTCAAATTGCTGTGTAAATTTTAACCTATAACTACTGTTAATTTTAAAGTGGACGGTTAGGTGAATGCATGGAATTTTGACAAAAAAAGTAAAACCATGCAGTATGCATATGCAAATATTTCACTTTATTGTTCGTGGTATGCCTACCTACGGGAGGGAAAGAGAGTATTTTCTTTTGTTTCAAAACCAAATATTTCCAAACAACAATCTTGAACAAATCAAAATCAAAGACAAGCAACACTTTCCAAACTCATTTCTCTTTTCTAAAAGCAATAAAAATGGGAAGAGTCTCTTTTCCTAAAAGAAAAACAAAAAGCACACTACATGCATATGCACTCAATTTTTCAAGTTTTCTCAAAGCATAGATAAATCTAACTTAAAACTAAAATATTTTTTATTTTCATGAGATAGTACTAATGCAAAAGAGACAAAAGAACATAGAGAACCTGAAAGCTTGTGAAGCCAATTAGAGATCCAATGTCTTATGCTCAATGATGATAATGACCTAATCTCAGTCAAAAATTTTCTTTTTAAAGAAGCAAAAAGAAGTCCTCTATGAAAACAAAAAATGAAATCAAGATGCTAATCAAATGTTTTTCTTTCAGTCTAGATAACATAAATGAAAAGAGATCTCACTACAACCTAAGCTTTTCAAAAAAGAAATCCTTTCACAATCACAACCAACAATCCCGGAAGAAAATGAATTAACAACATGCCTAGTCTAGCTTTCGAATTCTTCAATCAAACCAATATTTTACCACAGAATTTAAAACCATGACCATTCTGACTCTAACACACAAGCCTGGCAGTGGAGGGATGAAAGAAAAAAAATTCAAAATTTTCAAAAAAAATGAGAAAAGGTGGTCTTGGAACAAGTCCTACCTAGGACCACACTGCAGGGTCTTGACAGAGCGGTTCTGGACCAGCACCGCTTCTGGATAACAGAACTCAGGAGGTGGCACCGCATGCTGCTAATAGGGTTCAGGTGGTGGCACCTCTTCTCACCAACAGCATATGAGCGTTTCCCTGTATAGATCCAAAACACAAAGGAGAACAAAAGATCAAGTTAGAAAAAGATCAGATCAAGGCAAAATTTGATGTATTGATAGTAGAAAAGAGCATAAAAAGTTGAAATAATTAATATCTGAACAGATCTGAAAGTTTCAAACCAAAATTCACTGAGTCAGATGGCAGATATGACTGAAGAGAGTTGGAGATGGAACCTGGATTCGGACAAGATTTCAAGAACTAAGGAAGATCAGATCAACTGATATATGTACTAATTCCCCAGCGAAGTCACCAAATTTGTAACCAGGAATATTTCACCTTCTGTGGACAAAAGTTGTTCCTCTGGTCTAAAAGGTTTAGATGCAGAAAAAATGAGTGAACGACAAAGGATGAAGACCTTCCCTAGATGTCGTAGACACCTGGAATGCTGCTTCGATAGTGAACCTATGTACCTGAAAATAGATCAAACATGCAAACACATAAAAGCTACCAAAACATCATCTATTTATCCATGTTAGTGACTAAGGAATCTAACAACATGTACATATGAAATCAAAACAATAGTAATGTGGGATGAAAATCAACTTTGCATTAAAGATGTATGGAGAAGCTTATAACCATTGCCTTAGTGTTGACATGCATCTCCATGAAACAAACACTTCATCCCCATAAGCTCCAACTTTGCTCTCTATGCTCTCCAATCACTTGGACTAGGTAGTCAATCCAACAGCATAACAATACCTCTATAGTTCTCCCCCTCAACTATGGACATGAGCTTGTATTTATAAGGCTCAATGGATATGGATAGTTCAGAGATTTGTTAATGAGGTGGCTCCAAGATCCTATGATGGGGGATCTCGAGCTCAACTAACCCACAATTATAGGGATAAGGGAGGACACAAGGCTCATGATCTAGAAGCCTCAAGAAACTTCTCTTTTTCCCATTTTACCCAGGGTACCGCTTTTCTTCTCTAATGACAGAGCGGTTTAGATGAGAAACGCTTATGGACCAAAGACCATAGGCGGTGGCACAGCTTATGGGAAATAGGATACATGTGGTGCGAGCAAGTTACCGCTCATGGGACACAAGGAAAGCACGATGCTAAGTTTTTTCATGTAGAATTGACAAACATAGTAGGTTTCCACTCCAAGTGTTGGGATTAAGGGAAAACATGGAATTTAATGGTCTTATCACATGGTGGTGATAGGATTTGGGTATAAAAATATGTGGAACAACCACTCAATTTTGAGACACATGACAGAGAGACTCATGTGTGTAAACTAAAGAAATCCCTCTATGGTTTGAAACAGGAACCCAAGACATGGTACGGCAGAATTGACAGCTTCCTATCCAGTTTGGGATTTACCAAGAGTAAAGCAAATTCCAACCTATACTACAAGGTTGAAGAAGGGAACCTAGTGATACTCTTGTTGTATGTAGATGATTTGTTTGTAACAGGTGTGGATGGGTTGATTGCTTATACAAAGAGGAAGCTTGTTGTCGAGTTTGAGATGAAAGAATTGGGTATGATGCACTATTTTCTAGGCATGGAGATGTGGCAAAATGCAGATGGAATATCCCTCAGACAAGGGAAGTATGCAATAGAGATCCTGAAGAGATTCAGGATGATGGACTGCAAGGCCATGGCCACACCTATGGCATCAAACCTAAAGCTATTGATTGATGCTTCATTCGAGTCAGTTGATGCCATGATGTATCGTCAGATGATTGGATCCTTGATGTACTTGACAAATACAAGACCAGATATTTTCTTTGCTGTGAACAACTTGAGCCAGTTCCTGACAAATCCGAGACATGTTCACTTGATTACTAGTGCAAAGCATATTTTGAAGTACCTAAAGGGTACATTTGATTATGGGCTCAAGTATAAGGCTGATCAAAAGATTAACCTGGAAGGTTATGTTGATTCAGATTGGGCAGGCAGTGTCATCGATAGAAAGAGCACTTCAGGGTGTTGCTTTAGTATGGGATCAAGTGTGATCTCTTGGTTTAGTAAGAAACAGTCTTGCGTGGCACTGAGTATGGCTGAAGCAGAGTATCTTGCAGGTTGTTCAGCCAGTTGTGAGATAGTATGGTTGAGGAAGCTATTGTCTTATTTATTTGATCTCCAGTTGGATGCTACTTGTATATATTGCGACAACCATAGTTGTGTGAAGTTGTCTAAGAACCCGGTGTTCCATGACAAGTTGAAGCATATCGAGATCAAATATCACTATATCAGGGATATGGTGCAGAGGGGAGTAGTGAAGCTCCAGTATGTTTCCATGGATGAACAGATAGCTGATGTATTGACCAAGCCATTAGCCAAAGTGAAGTTTGAATACTTTAGGGAGAAGCTTGGTGTTCTCCAGATCGAGGTTCCTTCTAAGAGGAAGTGATGAGTCTGTGAGCCCTTCTGACATGGTGAGAGGATTGGTTCCTTCCATGGTCAGATGTAAGTGCTGTGCCTTTCTAGCATGGTGAGAGGCTTGGTTCCTTCCATTGTCAAATGTAAGAGATATGGCATGATGACAAGATTGGTTCCTTCCATTGTCAGATGTATGTGATGATGCCACATCCAGCATGAAAAAGGGTTGGCTTTGTGATGACACATATAGTATGAAAAAGGACTGGCTCTGTGTAGATGCCACATCTAGTATGAAAAAGGACTAGCTCTATGATGCCACATCTAGTATGAAAAAGGACTAGCTTTGTGATGACACATCCAATATGAAAAAGGACTGGCTCTATGTAGATGCCACATCTAGTATGAAAAAAGACTAGCTCTGTGATGCCACATCTAGTATGAAAAAGGAATCGCTTTGTGATGACACATACAGTATGAAAAAGGACTGGATTTGTGTAGATGCCACATCCAGTATGAAAAAGGACTAGCTCTGTGATGCCACAACTAGTATGAAAAAGAACTAGCTCCGTGATGACACATCTAGTATGAAAAAGGGCTAGCTCTGTGTAGATGCCACATCTAGTATGAAAAGGACTAGCTCTGTGTGGATGCCACATATAGTATGAAAAAGGACTAGCTCTATGATGCCACATCTAGTATGAAAAAGGACTAGCTCTGTGATGATACATCCAGAAAGAAAAAGGACTTGGCTCTATAGATGTGCATCCAGTATGAAAAAGGGCGAGCTCTATAGAACTTCATGTAATGAGAAGAATCAAGAGATATCACCTGTGATGATGACCTAGTGATGATCTAGATCAAGTGATGATCCAGATCCAGTAATGATGATCCAGCAGTGATGATCTAGATCAAGATGAAGATGATGAGAACTCATTGATGATACAGATGATACAGAGAAGAAGACCCATGTTGATAAATTGTATCGAGAGAATACCTTCCTAGTTAAGAGGGAGTGTTGATGTATTTGTAACTTCGAAATGTATTCACCTGTATATATTATGTATTGTGCCTCAATGTTTATTCTGGGAAGTGTATGTAATGTATTTGAGTCATGCCATGCCCCGATGTTCCTATCGGGAGATTCAATAATGTAAACAAGTCATGTTAAGTCATTGTGGGTAACCCCCCTATTGATAAAGGGTTAAAGTCCCTGCAATTGTGGGGCCCTAGGGTTATTAGACTCTCCTAGAGAAGTCGGCCCTAGTGAGTTATTGTCAAGTCAGTAATTAGTATAAATAGAAAGTGAGCCTCTATATTTATCACACATTCACTCACAGTCAATTGTCGCGCATAACTAAGAGAGAAGAAGTTGTTGGGATAAGAGAGAAAGAGAGACTACTGCTGTCGGGAGATCATCTTACTGTTTTTGGGGTTTTGCTTTTGGTTTTGATTCTATCTCTAAGGAAGTTGTGGGGTTTTCTCCTTTATGGTTTCCCCGAGTAAAAACTTTGTGTTCATTGTCTCTTATGTTTGACTGTTGTGCTTATTATTCTCTCAGTCAAAGATCCTAAGATAATGCTAGCTTAAATGATAAAAATATAACAAAAGGAGGCCAATTTCTAGGATGATTCATGGAACCAATTCCCCAAGTTAGGGAATGATCCGAGGTGGCAACATATTCGAGCAACGGGAATGGCGAAAGGTAGGAAAAAGGTCTACCACTACTGGGAGGAGGGAAATTAGGAACACCAGATACGGTGGGATCTCCAAATCGGAGGGGATGAGAGGATATCAAAGGAGGATATCCATGCTTTCAAAATGGAACTTCAGGAGCGATGCATTTTGCATAGCGACGGGGAAGACATTTTACGGTGTGGATACACGCAAAAAGGCTCGTTCAATATAAAGGAGGCCTACAAGATCCAGATACGAAGATAGGAGGGAGAGGACTTTATATGGACAAAGATATGGACAACCAACCCTTGGCCAAAGGTTGCAACCTTATGTTGGCTAGTAACCCACCGCATGATCCTAATAGGGGAAAACTTGAAACGTAGAGGAATCCTAGGCCCATCTTAATGCGTTCTCTGCAAAGACCAAGAGGAGAGGATAAGCCACCTGTTGGGCTCCTGCACTTATGCATCAAAATTCTGGGATAGGGGGGCTCAGGATTTTTGAAAAAAGAAATAGGGGCAGAGGAGACTCGAGATAAACCCTGAGGGAATGGCATCCTAGAGCCTTAAAAAATCGCATTCTGTGCACTCTATGGCAAGCCTTTCCTGGCCGGGTCCTGTGGGTGGTCTAGAAGGAGTGGAATTGACAAATTTTCTAGGATAGGCAACAACGATGGAAGAAGTATGGAAGACCCTATGCTCAAACCTCATTGAGACAATTCACAGTATGGAATGGAATGAGGACGACAAAGAATTTAGCACCCATGAGATGATAATTGTGGAGGGTTGGGGATTGACCAGAGGAACCCTAGATGGGCTGTGTCAGAGGGTAAAAGTGTGCAGAGTCTCTAGCCCCTCCTTCTAGTCTCCTTCACCGCCACTAGTTTTCAAGCTAAATTTTGATGGGGCGATGAAAGGCAATCCCGAGGTAGCTGGTTTTGGGGGGAGTATGTACAAATTCGATAGGGAAAATTCTCCAAGTTTACTACGAGTCAATTGGTTTTGACACAAACAACTCCGCGGAGATCAAAGGCTTGCTGCAGGGTCTTAGTCTGGTGATGAGGGAAGGGTGGCTCCCAGCAATGGTGGAAGGGGACTTGAACATCCTCATCCAGATGGAAAAATAGCTATCCAACGGAAGGATAACGGAGAAGGTTTCGTATAGCTGGCATCTAGAAAGTCGCTTGGAGACCCTTCGTAGCTTGGTCTTGATGCAACCAACGGTCTCATTTCAGCACGTTACAAGGGAAGCAAACAAAGTTGTGGACATGCTGGAAAATGTCAGCACTGGGGGAATGAAGGTTGGAGGATGGGATCACTGGAGTATTTTGGGGCGGCTCAATGGGTTCCAAGATGCCGACAGCTAGATCAGCAAGATCTCATCATGAACATACATACAGAGGTTGAAACAAGGGATAATTATGCTAGTGACAGGGCTAGGATGGAACCCTCCATGAATCTCGATCATCTCCACACGTAGTTATGAAGGGAATGCACATTATAATCTGTGCCAACCATCAGCCCATTAAATCTGAGTATGACTCTCAGTGGGGAAAGGAGAGTGGGATAGATTTTCTGAAAGAGCGGGATTCGGATATGATGATAGGCATGAGGTTTCAACTTGTGTTGAGTACGGGATCAGGGGGATTGATGATAGGTACAAGATCGTTAAGGCAGAGAAGGGTGCCCCTCCTATTAATAATGGTCTGGTTGTTTGGCTTACCACCCGCCTTGTGTGGAAGGATTTTGATAGTGTGCTAATCATCAAGAGTAGGGAGAGGGTAGGGGAAAATCAGAGAGACTCAATAAATCGTTCACGAGCGGAATGTGAGATGGATCCTCGGGGTGGTTGTGGGAAGTCTTGTGCAAGCAATGCTTCAATTCTGGCTTGTGAGAAGGGGAAGGGGGTGGCCAAGAGAGGCAGGGGGAGCACAACTTGGGCACGGCTCCGAGCCCAAATTATGACAAAATTCTTCAAAGACCGCATCCCCCTTGAGGCCCATAGAGCTACCGAGAGGATGGAAAATGATTTATGGAAGAAAGACAAAATGATTTCGGTTGAGGAAGTTAGGTCGGAGGTTGAAGATTTGGAGGTAGACCTAGGATCCACTGCAGGAAGGGATTCTGCCCATGATCACCTGATAATGTTGTATTGGGTCATTATGAACATGGTCATGCATGCGGCGCACTACAACAAAAACTGGATTTACCGTCTCTTTTTGCATCCTTTTTTGCGTCTAGACCATCTTTCAATGTATTTTTCTTCATTTTTTGGACAAAATGGCGCAATTTCATGGGTTGGTGCTATTTTAGGCATTTTTGCGTCCTTTTTCTAAATATGGCGCAATTTGCGGCATAATTTGGACCAAGTTTTGCACCTGGTTATGCACCAAGTTTTGCATTAAGTTTTGCGACAGGCTTTGAGCCTAGTTTTGCACCTAATTTTGTGCCTAGTTTGTACATCTACTCTTGTTGCACCCCCTTTTATGCCAATGTTTGCCTCAATTTTTACGCCCTTGTTTTCATCCACTTTTGCATTTTTTTTTACATCCACTTCTGCTTCTTTTTTTGCATCCTTTCGTGCGCCAAGTTTTGCATCAAATTTTACATCTTGTTTTGAGTCTAGTTTTGCATCTCATTTTGTTTCAGCCATTTTCGCATCCATTTTTTTCGTCCACTTTTGCACCCACATTTTCATCCCATTTTGCATCCATGTTTACGTATTTTTTTGAATCTACTATTGCATCCACTTTTGTCGCATCCCAATTCACACCCATTTTTGCGCTTACTTTTACACCCACTTTTGCTTCAAATTTTGTATCCACGTTTGCATCTTTTTTTGCATCCAATTTTACATCAGTTATTGTATCCCTTTATGCATCCATTTTTGCATCCACTTTTGCATCAAGTTTTGTGTTGGGTTTTACGACTACTTTTGCATCTACTTTTGCATCTACTTTTGTTGCATCCACTTTCGCATCCAATTTTGTATCCAATTTTACATCCATGGTTGTATCCACTTTTGCGTCATTTTTTTCATCATGTTTTTCTTCCATGATTGCATCACCTTTTGCATCCATTTTCGGTGCACCCCATTATGTGCCCACTTTTGCACCTACTTTTTTTGCATCCATGTTTTTATCCACTTTTGCATCCAGTTTTACACCCAGATGTTGAAGATGAAAATGAGGATAATGATTATGATATTGAGGATGGTTATGATGATGATGATAATGTTGTTGATAATGAGGAGAACGATGATAATGATGACAATTATTATGATGATGATGATGAGGATAATGGCAATGACGACATTGCCGGTGATTATGATGGCAATGAAATGAATGATGGTGATGGTGATGATGACAATGGCAATGGTGATGAATACAGTGAGAATGATGATGCTGATCATCTTAAAAAATAAGTTGTTATTTGTCATGCATAAATCGTGTGTGTCCTCCTTGACCCTTTTCCACTAACCACATATTTTGGGTAGATGCTATTTCTTATGCCAAAGGTAATGATGAATAACTGATGAAAATTTCAATAATCATGATGATGACGATGTCAAGGAAAATGGCGATGATGATGACATGGATGATAATTATGCCGATGCTGATGACTATTGTGATAATCATGATGACAATGACAAAGATGACGATGATCATCATCATCATCATCATCATTTCCATCATCATCATCATTTAAAGCATATGTGATATGTTTACTATTTAAAGCATGCATAACAAGTGGGATTATTCTAAAACACCCCACCAAAGTACAAAATTCAAACCACAAGGGAAACATAATTTTGAAATTGTTCCCATTTTCTTTCTCCCAACAAAACATGCTTCATTTTAGGGAATTATGTTAAAATCCATACATTCATAGTCCATCCATACTATACTTGTAATAAATGTAAATATAATACTTAATAGAATTTATAAAATAGGTAAATATTTTATAAACACCCTTATGATATATAAACTTCTTTCACCTTAATAATGGTAAAATATGTAAATATAATAATAATATATAATTAATATAAATATGTTACTATACTTCATATTTTAAAAGATTTAATATAAATAAATATATATAGTTCATATGTTATGTGATTTAATATAATTAAATATATACACATATTATTTACTTATACATTATACAAATTAAAATATTGATTAAAACCTATGAATTTTCATAGGGAGGCGAAGAAAAACATGAAGGATTTTTCAAATATAGATCTATGTACAACTACCCATTTCCCAAAGGGGCTTCCTCTAAATCAATCTATGGATTCAAGGTTATGAGTATCAATTCGGTCTGTTTGGTTTGTCCCCAATTCAGCCATGAGAAGATTTAATTCAGTCATGGGAGGATTTAATATTATTTCTCCCATGAGGAATTCTCAAGGCACCTAGTTGGCAACGTGGGTGTCTTGATTCTAGGGCCAGGCCATTCAAAGCCTTTTTTGGGGGTATGGATCAAAGTAAAATAGGAGCTCTACCATTGTTGATGCCTCTATTGTCTTTGTCTTAGATTCTGCTCTCTCAGATACTATATAAGATATGCCTATGCTGGTGGTGCTACTGATGCTAGTTCACCAAAATTTAGATCGCTATCTCGCAATTGGATTTTGTATTACTACAGATTTGCATTTACAACTATGTTTTATGAGATGGATTCACACATATGGACTAATTAGGACTAGCCAGGATAACACCTAGCTAGGAGACCTAATCTAAGTAGCCATACCTCAAAATCTACGAGGGTACATAAATTAAGGGGACAAGGGGCCAAATCCATACGATTGTTGGATGCTGAGAATGAACCGGGTGAGCCTGCTCTGTTATATGGACTAACGGATCGGGCGTGCAACACTGCAAAGCTTTGGATTTATAACAAACGACTCTCGAACCACCTATTACTCAAGTACCAGTCATGATAATGCTTTCTCATGGAGCCTCTCGATGACCTCTTAGCTTCCAGCTTCCACATCCCTTTAAAGAAATCAATGCATTTTCCTTCAATAGAATCATTGAAGATGGAGAGAATTTGGGATTGAATCAAAATACCAAATATGGAAAGAATTGGGAATTGAATCAACTCATGTGGCTTCTTTATAATTTTATGTCAGGTAGCGTGATTTCAAAGAACAAATGCAAAGGATTCTCCATCATTGTTGTATTTTCCTATTTCTCTGTTATGCCCTGTGTAGAATCTTCTACGACCATATTTTGCTTATAGGCCAAATGCAAATGTTATGGCCTAAGGCTATGTCTTTTGACCTTTCCATTGATTAAGTTACAAAAAATATCCATGGTTAACCAAAATTCATAAAAGAAGTACTATATCTTTCTCACATTCCAATATTCCTTTTATAAGGCTTTGTGGTGGCCTAAGGCCTCACACATAGTTCATGAGGCCTAAGGAAAAATGTTTTGGCCCAATAACTCTTCTCACATCAAATCATGGCCTAGGGACTGAAAGCCATACTTGGTGTGTCAAACCTCAAAATGACCGACATATCTTAATCATTGGATAAATATTATATATGTAGTATATAGGGCCTTTGAGGTGGTCTAGGGCATCACACATGACCCATGAGCCCCTTACCCTTCGACGTTGTGTTTTGACTTGATAATATGGCCCAATCAATGATAATTATTCTTGGTCGCATAGAGCTTGAAATGACCATTTCTTGCTTGTAAGCCAAATATTTCCCACATATAGATGAAATTATAGACTAGGGCCCATGACAACACATCAAACATGATGTTATGGTGAAAACATCCATATAGAAATTGATTTCTTTGCTAATTTTCTTAAATCTATTTTGTTAAACTTTTACCTTTTTCTTTTTTCTCATTAGTTTTAAAAATAAAAGAAAATACAACTTTAAGAAGAAGAGATGAAAGCCTATGTGGTGGGGAGGGAGGGGATTAAACTCCCTATTGGTTATACATAAACATGCCAAAGAAAAAATTATATATCAATGGGAGGGTGGAGATGTTAAATGTTGAGATATAAATGGGTTGGGTTGAGATTTAGCAGACAGTCAAAATTGTTAAACTCCATTGCAATCTTTGCTTGCAATCGGTGTTCCATTCTTTATTCTATCCATTGCGGCTAGTTGATTCCATCGTGAGCCCATTCCTCCATTTGGACGTTGATTCCATCGTGAGCCCATTCCTCCATTTTCCAAGGAGCCATGAAAATATTGCCACTATAAAACATTAATTGATAATTTAACAGGTAACCAATTGTTCGAGGCATTGACACTATTGTGGCGTCTGGGAATTAATGGTGTTATGGAAATTGTGGATGAGGAGGACTAGGAGGGTATAATTCTTATTTAGGGTATTCCATACATGAATAAGAATAATAAGGGTTATGTTTGTTGTTGCCATCATGGTTTTACAACATGGCACCGGCTAAAAGACGAGGAGAAAAAACAGTTGCCTGCAAACAATGGAGGCTCCTGCTTCCTGCAAACAATGGAGGCTCGGAGATCTTGTGCTTGCCGAGGTCAAGGGATTTCTCGCATGGACCACAAAGTTACGCTAGTCTATTTTTCATCCCCATTTTTTTGCACTTATTTGATGCATGTGATGTATGTTGTTTTTGTTATTTGCATTTTCCACACCAAATTATATACTTCTTGTGCGTTGTTTTAATACCCAATTATCATCCAAGGGTTTGTGTGAATGTTTCCAGATTTTCATACGGTTTCATTTCCACTGTGTCGATTGCAATGGCTATCGACAATCTTTTTCGATCACCCAATATGTGCCGATATATTCTTCTTAATCCTATAATTGCAAAACCTGATTGCTGCACAGGGATTCTCTGAAACCTTGCACGAGAAATCAAACCCTATATTAGATATTAGTGTTTAAACCCAAGCGATGGATTTAAGTTTGTGTTTTTTTGTGTTTAAACCCAAGAAATGGATGCAAGTTTTTGTTTTTTAAGGTGGAAATTGCCTTCTGTCTAGCTCCAAGAGGATTACAATTGGCCCGAATTCGTTAATCCCACAAGCGGCCTGTTTTTACCAATATGATGGCCCTTAAAAATCTGAATCAATAATTACAACTATTTTTCATTTGGCTAAGTCCATACTCTTATGTCATAATCACCCAGGACTTGCACCTGGAATTTAACCTAACGAGTAGACTGATATTCCACTGTTGAAATACAACAAAGTAGAAATGTCAAAAGCATCTATTAACAGAAAGAAAAAATTGCAAATATTAGATGAGATACACAACTAAATTGAGAAACCGTCAAATATCAATTGATGGCTCATCTTTGACTTCAAAATTCTGGATCATTTTGAAAATATCTGAAAATGTATCAGTAAATTGACGTGTCGCAATCATTTCACTTCAATTTCAATTGAAAAATTGATGCATCCTACATAAATAGTAGTAACCTTGGCAATGCTAAGAGACACCTTCAAAATACCTCTCTCTGCACTAGTTCTCCAAGAAGATGAGACCATCCACAGAAGCCAATCAAAATGATCATGACTTCCTTTACAATGATGGCATATAAGGTTGCGGCCTTAATATTCTAAATTAGTAATCACATATCTATGGTAGTAAGCATTCTACAAGGGAAGGGTAGCTGCACAGAAAATTGATTATAAAAATTTAGATAGATCCTGAAAAGCGCCTGTCTCTCACTGTAACTGTTCAGTTATGTAGAATTTTTCCTTACCCGGACATGTAAGACATCTATTCATGGTGTTCCAGAAAGTACATAACACACATATGACCCAAAGAAGTTGCATGATATGACTTAGAAAGATCATATATACTTGCAAAATTCTCTAAGGCAAGGTCCTAAACAGAAAACACAGATCTCAGTGCTGAGGCTGGACAATATCATAACAAAAAGGAAAAAGCGCAATGAAATAAAAGAATACATGTGTAATAAAATATTCACAGAAATGTTTGAGGCCTTCTTAAAGATATTGATTAGCATCTCTCAGAAGGTCTTGTGCAATATCTGTTGTCATCTCTACTGGACCAGTGTATATAAATCTGACACCAGTACCCCATCAGAATCATCAAACATTCTTGGATAAAACATATTTTAGTTCTAACATGTCATAATTTCTTTCATATTCAGCTTGAACTCTTTATAATAGGAATGAATCCTTCGTTATAGCCATAAGCAACACATAGAAGAAACGATAACAATTACCACATCATTAGTTTAAAATTTGAAATTAAAAGGGCATCAGAATTACCACTAATATAAAATTTGAAACTAAAAGGGCATCAAATTAGGGTCAAACCAAACAAAACAACATAGTTAGTTTGGACAATTTTTAAAACAACGATCCTAATGAAATATGATTTTAAAAACTATTACAAACTAAATATTGCATTTAGCTTCTTGACTAAGTGTTGTATTTTTCATAGGTTTACAACTTAGAACATAAGGAAGATGTTTCTTCTCATCTTTTCTAGTTCGAATTTTATGCCGAGAAACAGTTTTACCACTGCAGGATACCGATTATCATTATGAAATTACAAGAGTAGATATATTATGTACGGGATCCCCTCAACATAGTTGAGTCTATAAATTGTGGATCTAGGATGAATTGAGAAATTATTACGCCCTTGATTCCTAACAAAAATTAAATGAATCAGAAATATAGGTTGCAATTAAAACAAGAGTCGGCCAACTTATACCCAATATTGCATGTGTGCTACACAAGGCTACATATACCTAGAATTGTATCATCACACACATAAGCTTTCCAACTTGTATTAAGAATATAGGTAGGTCTAGTTTCTCATAGATTCCAATCATATATATATCCCATAATTGTACGATTATTTATGGGCAATTTTTCCATAAACAAATTCTCTTAAGGTTAGCTGCCGCCTTCTGCTATAGAGGATTCCTACATTTATTTTTCTGAATTTTCCTTTCCTTTATCATAGACTTCTCCTTATATTCGATGGGTACTTTTACTTCATATAAAATCTGTATTTTAAGTCTATTGATCTTGTTTCTTATGGACTTTCTTTTCTTCCAAAACTTCCTCCCTTTCAAGACCTCCTCATGAACACTATTCCCTTCTAAATTTCCTTTTAAATTATTCCCTTCTCTTGAAATTGACTCAAAATTCTCAAATTCTCCTAACCCTAGTGCAAAACTACTTGGTACTTCAAGAAAAAAACAAAGAACTTCTTAATGGAGGGTCATAAATCACTAGGTTTGATGTAGACTAGGATGAAAGAGGAAACCTTGCCTCATCCCGAGTGAAAATTACATCTCATCACACATTTTATCATATTGCTCAACATGCGATGACTATTTATACTTGAGTTCCTACCCAATCCCCTTAAAGCATGGTTGAATTAGTCAACTTTGATCATCCAAGTTGGTTCCAAATAGTAAGATAATCCTGTAAATTTAGACCCTTTATGTGCCAGTCAGTTAGTCAAATTCCCCTCACTCGTCTAGTTGATTGTCCAGTTATTAGTGGACCAACCCAAATACACATTCGTCGAGTCACTAACTTACCTCCAAAATTGTGTTTCATCATAAATTCCAACACTTGTTCTAGAGTGGTGCAAATCAGTGTCCTTATGAACTTTGCAACCTATCCAAGAACACAAGTGACAATATGCCACTATTCTCACTTTCTTTTTTTTGAACACAAGAATCTGCAGAAACATTCTTGCTTATAGCAATCACCCTAAACCACTATGGATGGGTTTATAAACCATCTCTTGAGCTTGATTCAGTCTGTCCTTCTCTTAACCTCTACCAACTCAAATTTGTTGGCACATGTCACTAGTTGACTCTGGCTTATTCTCATCATCAAGTTGTAAGTTAAGGTTTCAATCCATCAATATTCACTTGGATTTTCTCTCTGCAATAATAATACAACCCAACGATCTTTAGGGCTTGTATCCCATCAATGCATATTATAGGTTCTGTGTTCCAACTTCCACTCAACATCACAATGAACAACAAGAGTTCTTCACTCTTTGCCTAAAATGCTCCTTAGTTCATTTGTGAAGAGGAATAATGCTATTTCTTCAACTCAGTAATTTTGGGTTTCTTTACTAGAATCCCACTAAACATCCTCTAGGCTTGATTCCTCACTCATAAATTTATTCACCATGCCTCTAAGTCACGATCATGGATGTATGGGATTTATTTTGTGCTTTTGAATCAGTTCAATTTCTACTTCATATCGTGTAATGTCCCCTTCCAACTAAACCACCTTGAGAACACCCGTTAAACTATCTGATTCCCATAGGTTCGAGCGAATAGTGACAGTCAGGGAATCAACTGAAGACTAGTGCCATCTACAAAAAATCTAGGGCATCAATATTTTATCACCATTGGGTCGAAGAGGGCCACCAGAGCCAAGGGCCACCAACATGCATGACATCTAAGCATTATTTAATAATGCATGCACCCAATTAAGTCTACATGCACATGCATGCAAGTCAATTGCAAATTAGAAGTTAAAGTGACCTAATTAGGTCAAAAATTAGGTTTTTCGCAGTTAAAAGTTATAAAAGAAAGATAAAGTGAATGGAGACTTTACTTTTGATTATTATTGATTTTGAAGCTCTTGAGTAGCAGCACAACATGCGGCTACAACAATTGGGGTTGGAGATAACGTCTTCAGCTAACGGGATTTCAGCAGTGAGATATATGCCCTAGTCTCCTTCAGGATAAACCATCCAAGTTTGTCACTATGTCTATTGCATTCATCCTTATCCAGTATTCTAGTATAAGTCCGAAGGTTATTTCAGATTCATCCGTACAGCTAGGGGCATTTAGCAGGGAAACCCTAGTCATTCACTAGGACTCTGGATAACCATATTTCTTCCACATGTGGCCTGCATCCTCACTAATAGGATCACTCTACTACATTGGGTGATTATCAGTCATCAGATTGTCCATCCGGGGCAGCTAGCAGTAGTTTACAGGGTTGTGGGGGCATGAGCAGTAGATTGGTAGACCAATTCTCTAGGGCATCTGGAGGGATCAAAACTCTTGCATGCTCTGGCCATCCTCTCCAACATGGGCACACCTTCCTTTCGAATTATTTCCAGCTGAAACTGACCATCCCTTCAGCAAAAACTTCACACTTGTTTGATTCACCCAACCAGGGTATTGCAGCAAAAAACCAAGACATTCCTTCATCAGCTCAGCTCATCTTGCATGCGTATTCTCTCTGGAGCATTTTCAGTCGGCTTATTAGTGGTAAGTGTTCATTCTATCCTGCAAACCCTAACCCTAATTTCAGCTATAAAATAGGGAAATTTTGCATGGCAGTTTGCATGCCCGACTATTTCATAAAATTTGCATAGAAATAGAAAATATCAGTATTTGGGATATTACATATCGTGGCCAAAGTCTCTAAATTGGCACTACAATTTGTTTGGATATAATTTGTGTCTTTGACATCTGACATTTCTATAGGTAATCAATTTCATCCAGGAACCCAACAGCAATGCTTCATATGCAACATATTTTCTTTCACTGTAGTCTTTAAACAAAGACTGATGTACTCATAGCACGCACTGGCATTATTTCAAAACTAACTAACCCTTGACAACTCTACCTTTTACACAAAACATAACATGATCTTCATTGTTGGGTTTGTTTTTCAATTACGGGTATTAAAAACATGTCATTCATTCACACGTAGTCACACAAATAATTGAATTGCTTTGAATTCTTTTTCAGGTCATGTACATGCTTAATTTAAACAAACAATCAGTTTCCATGAACTCAAACATTCAACATAAATCATTAATACCATGATTGCAGAAACTTGCATTTTCATTAATAAACAGATCTTCTATGCATGCATACTCTAAACCTTCATCTACTTGGCATGATATAATTATAGAACCAAAATTGATTGTTCATTGAACTAACTCTTTCTCTTTTCACTAGCTCTCCAAGCTGGCTCAAAGGCCAACTAACAAAAACCTTCAAATGTCTTTGACTTACATATTTAAATGTGGAGTTAATGTTGTCAACACAACAAACAATTTCCAAAACGCATGCTAACTAATTTATAAACAAAGACTTCAACCCTTATCTCTTCAATGACTCGTTACTGAAATGTTTTGGAAATCAACAAATCATTCCATAATTTTAGCTTCAGTTAAAATGATTCATCCTGACCCGACGAATCACCATTTGTTTAACATGTATTTCTATGACTCACCTATATAGGAACTTCTAAAAATCTAATCACTTGTCTCCTCTAGAACAAGTCAACTATGGAACTTTTTAAATAATTTTCATTATTTTTACAAAGACATTTATAATTAACACCTCCTTGGGATAACCTAAGACCCTATGGTTTGATTAAGCTCTAGAATTATTGAGGAAGACAGATTCACCTGCATCATAATCCCACAGTAAAAAGAAACCATGACCTCGTGGTCATGTGACTTCAGTCCTCTTCTTATCGGGAGCCCATACTCTATGTTGTACCTGATGTTGTTCACTGACCTTGTTGTCATATCCCTTCTCAATCAAAGAGTTCAAAATATCAATCGTTTGTCTTATCTTGTTTCTATAGCTTCTCTTATTTATTTGCATAAACTTCCACAACTCATCCATTACCTTGTCTAACTTTGTTTCTGACTGAAACATGTTTTTGTCATTGTTTACTTGTAGCTGAACTCCTTCATATGTAAGAGCTATCAAATTCCCACTTTACCTTATTCCACTACACATCTCCCAAAATATGTTTAAAGTATGTAGATACTTCATCCATTGCTGCTCTACAACAGTCTCACTATTGTCTCCTTCAGGACCATTAATTCTATCTCCAATTATCTCAACAATATCAGATTTCATGATATTTCTTTTCTACTCATCTTCCTGACATTTTTTTTGAATTTGTTGGTTATTCTCGGCCTCCTCGTCATCCATAATGCCCTCAAATACATATCCTTCTTCAGTATTATTTTGGTGTCCCTGAATTTCCACTTTACTTCCAATATGTAATTTACACTCTATCTCCTTGATCGCAACATGATGTTCATCAATTTATCCTTCTGTTGTATCAACTAACATATCATTAGTTTTCAAATCATAATGTGTTTTTGTCCCTACTAAGATTTGAGATACCCCTTCACTATCTGATACTTGTAAACAATCCCTTTCACTAACTTCAATCTCTTTTCCATATTCAGGCTCATTTAGAAAATGTTCCAGAAATTTAATCTCTCTTTGACATCTCTCACACACTTCATCACAAGGTTGATCATTACCTTTGTTAACTATTTATCCTTTCATAACAGCCTTCAGTAGTTGTGCTCCATCATCCCTTTGACTAATTTTAGTAGTCAATTCTGCCTTCTTCAATTCTATAACGGGCTTCCTTTTAATGTGAGACAATTCTGTCCCATCCTCCTCTTTAACATTCTCTTCATGTTGACTGCTTTCCTTATCAACAATCCCTAATAACTGTCTGCTATTTTCCTTTTGGCCACCTATGGAAGCCAACTTTTCCCTATTTTCATTAATAACAGGTTCCCTATCATGAGACACAATTTTCGCATTTGCTTCAATAAAATATTGATCTTGTTATGCTTTCATGCCTACAAAGAAATGTTTTCTTTACCTTTCCCAATAACTATAGACAAAACCCTTTCATTATTTTCAAAAATATGAGACCTCTGAGTCTCTTCAGATGTCTTCCACATCTCTACTCTTTGCAATACTTGTCTCTTCAATTTATTCATCAAATATTTGTCTGATTCCTTTAGTGTGGTGGCTCCTTCTTCTTTACTATAAGTATACTCGTACTCCATCAAAACATACCTCATCTTCAAGTTCCTCTTCTTGAAATAGAAAATTCTCTATTCCAGGCATCTCTTCCAAGAATAAATTTTTTTCTATCTCCTCTTCCATAAATTTCATTTCCTCATTAAACTGTATGAGTATGTCATCCCGATATTCTTCATCTTCTCTTGGAACATAATTTGAATTATGTCAATTTTCATCTTCTTCCATCTTCATAACACCATTAGATAACTATTCATTTCCTCCAACCACACACAAATGACCTTGTTTAAAATCATAAGATTCTATAGCCCCATTTGACTCTTTCATCAGTAGATCCTCATGTTGATATGAACTAGTCCAATAGTTCATGAGACCCTCAATAAATTTTTCCTCAGCATCCCTATCTTCATCTTCATCAAGGAATGATCCTTGTTTAGGTTAACATATGCAAACTTCCATCTCATACACGGGTGTTATGAATCCTTCCTTCAACCTGGCATACATCCTTTTTCTTAGATCCACTAGCAATGAATGCCATTTCACCTTTTTCTTATTCATTTTCCAACCATATCTCTGGTCTTCCTCATACTTTTGTAACACCTCCTCTAGTATATTAAGATGTGCCTTCAACTTATCCATTTCTCTCTCATATTCTTCATCACTCATTTTTTCATGCCCACTGCCTTGTCACAAGTTTCCATTTGTTTGTGACTTCTCTTTGAACCCTTAACATGACCCTTAGTATTCATCCTTATCTCTTCCTTCTATGGACTCTCCTTTTCCACTTGGGCGCTGCAAATAGCCTCTCCCATCTCTTGTAAATTTGTAACAAGTATGCTACTTATTAATATACCAAGTCATCTTCTTGGTATCCTCTTCTTCCTCTAGTTATCTGCAGTAGAAACTCTTATAGAGCACTCCTTGCTCCTCAACTTCTCAAAGTTGTCAGGATTCTGCTTCCTCAACTGCTCAGCTCCTTAAGAACTTCACTGTCCTCTTCTTCTTTCTCAACAATCTTAATTTGTTGTAGGTTTTGTCATATTTCCTTTATCTAAGAGCTCTGCTTGCTCTTATTTCTCTGTCATAGCTTCATTGCTATAATGGATGCCATTAGTCATCATTTTCTGCTGCAATTTCTTTTTGTTTGCTCCAACCTTTAGATACAATTACCTTTTAAACCAGAGTTAGTGTAAAACATAAACCAACACCATTAATACATGTTCGTGGCCTTGCCTCCCACATTCATTACACTTGAATGGGAAACCTCTTTGTAGTTTCTTATGCACTCTTTTGTACATGCTTCCTTCTGAACCAATTCAAAAAGTCTATTCAAAAGAACACTCGCCTTATCTTCCACATAAAGAGAAATTATTCTAATAGAACCTCAATTTTCTTTATATTCACCAAGTTTGATGTAACAAACACTTGTTCTGATGATTGTATTTCCCCATGTACAATTTCTCCTGTCCATACTGATGTAAATCTGCTTATTAAGGGAACCAACTGCCTTGCCTTGTCTTTCATGAAGGGTGTTATCCCTGTGGAACATTTTTTCCTCTCCAAAGAGGATAATCATTGATCAACCTGCTAACATTCAAAATGAACAATGATCTTGATCTGACCTCTTCATTCAAGTTGACCTTTCACTCGTGCACCGATATCACTATAAAAAAAATTTGCAACCCTTAATGAGCATTTTAATTACTCTGATTTTTCTCAACCACCAAATATATTTGTAGGCTCTGTCACCACTAAATGGTGCAAATCAGGGTCCTTATGAAATATGCAAGCTATCCAAGAACCCAATACACCACTATTCTCACTTTCTTATTTTTGAACACAAGAATTTGCAGAAACGTTCTTGCTTATAGAAATCACCCTAAACCACTATGGATGGGTTTATAAACCATCTCTTGAGCTTGATTCAGTCTGCCCTTATCTTAACCTCTGCCAACTCAAATTTTCTGGCGCATGTCACTAGTTGACTATGCTCATCATCAAGCTATAATTTAAGGTTTCAATCCATCAATATGCACTTGGATGTTCTCTCTACAGTAATACTACAACCCAACGACCTTTAGGGTTTGTATCCCATCACACATATTATAGATTTTATGTGACTTTTCCATATCTTACTCCAATAATTGCAGTCCTACTTAGAACCACCAACATGGTGTTAAAAAATAATCCAAAAGTTGAGTAATAAAAAGGCAGCATACGAAAAAAATCCAGGTGGTGACCAAGCCTGTATACATCCCTGCTCAGCACCTTCTCACCATTTCCACTAGCAACCTTGGCTTCAAACATGGAAATCTAATTGAAACCAGCATCATGCCCTTTTCCAAACTGGATGTATTCATGATGTGTTACATCACCACCACGCAGTGTGTATTTAAAGCCAACAAATATATCCTCACTGATGTTTATCACTCTGGAAGCTTTACTCATGCCTCCACGAGCTAAAAACCACAAGCGATCAAACACATCTAGGTGGCCATAGTGCATCCTTATCTTTAAAGGATTTGCAAGTACACAGTGCCCAATCGTCACGAAACTCATCTCTTGAGAAAACATGAACCAAGCAAGGGAAGATACTAAGCCTGTGAATACATTTTCACGAACTCCTAATATTATAGGCTTTCAAAGACCATAAAATTTTGTGAACTCTTGCAACAAATTTCACATTTTGAGAGCCTCTTCAAAGTAATTTTCTTGATTCATATCAATTGTCTGTAATGCATCACCCCTTGTGAAAATTAGAGCATGATTTTGATTCTCAGGTTTCCCTTCACCAAGTTTCACTGGCTTAGGGAGCCTCACCCTGTAGACCTCCACCTCCTTTTGCAGTTCTACAAAGTAATACTCTACTTCTCAACCATTTGTGACCATATCAACATAGGAAATCTAAGACCTTCATAGTTCTTTATCAAATACAAGATATCCTTATCATGATGATCTTTCCTAGCCTTTTGAGCACCATAAATCTAACAGGTGACAACCTAAGTAAATTTGATGAGAGCTTTGGCATCTTCATTGCCTTCGAGTATATTATCTACTCCGCATATTTCAGTGTTTAGGTGTGATCTTGAAGGAAAATCCCAATTTTGATTTTCACCTTCCATGTGTCTCAATGTTGTAGCAACAAGTGCTTGACAGCCTCTATGAATGGACATCTCTGATGTTGAATCAAGAAAATCCAACATTTTGAGTTCCTTGTAATAGTACATCATCCCCCTTACCATACGAACCAATGCCTATCCTCTATATGAATCCCACAACCATAGTTCCACCACTTTATCAGTCTAGAGTTCTTCAGTATTTTTCAATCCCTGACCACGCATTTGCTCAATGAAATTCGACCGATCATCAGGATATATCTTCTGGAGATAGAATATGATTGAAACACCATCTTCATTCTCAGTACAGAGTTGTTCTCTGTTGTACATAACATCTTCATCATAGTAAGGAGTTAAAACACTGAATGACATCATCTTCTCAACCTGCATAGCATGGGGCATGTTCATGAAGAGAGAATTGTTGAAGAAAGCAATCCTGCACCTTGCCTCCAATTTTTTCAGAACATGATGCATAGAATTCCTTGTGGTTAGAATGGTCTGCAGTAGTCTTAATTGTCGATAAAAGAGGTGGTCTTCTATATTAGGTAATTCTAAAACGCCCTCAAACAATATCTTGTTACCATTCCATCTTGCCTTAATTGTGCAATACTCCGCCTTTCTTTAGGAAAATCTCTTACAACATTGTCATAGAGATTTTGCAAGGAATCAACTACAATTTGCTGGCCCTTGTCAGGTTGTTTGGTCAAAATACCATTGACCAGTGATATTAATTTCGAATGATTTTCAGGTATTTCACTCATTCTATATTTTACTGTAAAATTTCCCATCCACAGTGACTCATCAATTTCCTTAAACAAGTTGACAACAATGGAGTGTTCTTCACTATCTTCCTTGACAATTTTCTTGAGAAAATATTTGACAATGTCATATGCTTCTATCATTGCACAGTAACAATATTCATTCTTGCATATCCTTAACCATAGTTCCTTGTCACTCTCCTCCAATTCAGTATCTTGATTTAGGGCAAGTAACAGCTCATTACATAGTAGTAAACATGGCCACCAAATGGCACGTACATTCCAAGAGCTTGGAGAAACCTCCAATAGTTCAACCTCCAGGTCACTAACAATATCCTCTTCCCTAAATGTTCTCTCTATTTCATTCCATATAATGGAAAACCTAGTTGCTTCAACCCTAGTAGACTCAATTTTTTTATATACACCAAATCCATACCTCAATTGCAAACACCTGATAGCATCCCTTACTTTAGCTTTCAAATCCCCCTTGACTTCAAATGGTAATTCTTCTGGAATTAAATGGAACTAGATTGCACTAGCAAAGAATTGGAATCACAGCCTCAATTGTCTAATATCTCATATCTCGCCAATATGGGAGAATTTTCCCACCAATGCTCCAACAAAGGATGTGAAAATGGAATACCATATCTGGGTGTCCATGAAATACACTAGAATAATTGGTGCCCACATCAACCCCACATAAATCTGGTTACTATGACTAAATAAAACATGCCACTTGTATGGAATTTTCTCAATCTTCAATATTGCCTTTGGTGGAGAGATCATGGGTTTAATTTGGAAAAAGTAGCTGAAGGAGAACTTTGCAAGTAGCAACCCTAACCAAAACATATCATATGAAATGTTGTGAAAGAGACCCTCTCGAATACCATGACCTACAAATTGTTGGGTTTGAAACCACCATGTCAAGACATCAAAAATTCTCCAATTGATTTTCTCAGCAAAGTTTCTTACCCAAGGAAGAACAAAAAGAAGCAATGCTAAAATCTCAGGCATGATGAAAACCAGGGCAACTTTCATAGTTTACCAATCTTCTATTCGCCTCCCTTAACCATCTCAAATCACGATTCCTTTGAGCCCACCTCTAATTATAAAACACAGCAAAGACAATGGTCCATACCAATGCTACAATGCTTTTTAGTACCATCCTTGCTCCAATTAGTAGAGTCTCTTTTGACACTAAACTGTACTGCATGCCAACATCAATCAAATATTGCCAAAAATGAAGGCCTGCCCATGTAATGAAGAAACTAAGGACCTGTGCTTGTGTATCTCTGTGTCTCAATTCTATCCAAGGAGGTCCTAACCCTTGAGATGCCACAATAATAGCATCCTGAAGGAACAGAATGTACATAATCCAAAGATGATCAAAGCTGTAGAAAATGTTCTAAAATGAACGTTGTTCTACAAATCCCATCTTCCCCACTTGTTGTTTCTGCAATATTCTCCTAATTCTCTGGATATCCCAATCCTTATAACTCTAAGCCCATTTAGCTGATTGAAAAAATTTACTCCCCATCTTGAGAGGCCATCCCAGTTCTTCAAAGCATTTGTTGCTCCAAAAGTACTCATTAATATCATCATAATTTCTCTAAGAAGAATGAGAAGCCTTCCCATCATCACTACACTTTGCTTCCTTTTTTACTATATCATACAGTGGTGTAACAAACTTGTGAAAAAAGGAATTTTCTCCAATATGTGCAGGCAATGCTGTTTGTCTAGTATTATTCTCTAAGATGCTATTTATCTCTAAAGCCATATGATGGAAAATATAGCACGAACACTCTGGTAAGAATCTCAAATTGGCAGCTTCACCCCAAATCAAAAGATACAAAGATGTATACAGCAATTCCTTCCGCACATTTCATGTTTCTCTCTTATAGTCTTTGATCTCAATATGGGATTTCCGGCCTAGATATGCACACCAACTAGAGTAATTCTTCGGGATTTTATTTCTTATATTTCGAATAGTGATTGTGACGGAAATATGTGGCTGTTGTAGTTGCATCATCTCATGCAACTCCAAGTTGCTTCCTCCCCTGATTTTGGATATTATCGACCACGTTGATATGGAGTAGGGTAGTGAGAGGTTGAAGTTAGCGTCATTAGGAGTTAGAATGACATACCTATCTAAAACATAATTGATAAAAACAAGTATGTGTGGCATACCTTGCCTTATGTCATTTATGATTTATAAGAAGTGCATTTCATTGCGTGGAGGATTTTGCATGTTTTTTTATGAAGGTTGTGATCATCCACATATGTGGGAGGATATTATTATTGTTGTATTGGAATGTGTACTAGAGTGGGATCATGTGTGACACGCATAGAAAGACATTTTTGCAGCGTTCTGAAACTTAATAGGCTTTAACAATTATCTCCAGTAGTAGCAGATACCTGTAGCATCATACTTTTATATATTTTCTCTTTTGTAGATAGTAGCTCCAACTTCTATAATGCTCCTTGCTTATAGTTTCTCGTAGTGTTATACTTCTATAGTCATCCTCCTTTGTAGATTTTATTTGTTTTTACTCTAGTAGTAGGTCTCTACTGTAGATACCTGTAGGTGTTGATTCCTGTATAAAAGTATTAATGATATTAACGAAGGCAATCTCTTGTAGGTACTAATGGTTGAGTTACAAAGGTGAATGAAAGTGATATGATGTCAATGCATGAAGAAGGATATATGTATGGAGCATAAGGTAAATGTATGAGGAATAACGTGAGACTATGGATTGGATAATGCAAATGTAAATGGAATAGTCACGTAAGAGTGTGAATGTGCATGAAATAAGTGAATTTGTGAATGCGTGAATGAGTGTGAACCTCCATTTGCAGTTGTAGCTTTTTAAATCTGTATTTTTGAGGATCTTTGTACTTCTAATATGCGTACCCGAATTCCATATATTTGTCTTGAGTGGTCTTAAATACTATGTTTTCTTGTATGCTTGATATGCAAGGATATTCTAGCTATGGCACTTTGGATGTACTTTCTCGGATTCTTGTCATGCTTGTTATTCAGGCAAAGGTGATATTTGAAGTGTATACTCTATCTCTTTATAACTTGTTATTTTTCCCATAAAACTTTAGACTCTATTTATTTTTTAGTGTTGATCTGATGTGCCCAGGAGAAACAAGGGGAGGACAACGGAGCAAATTGAAATTTTATATGGGAATGCACATATATATAGGATATGTATTTAATATTAAGAAATACACTCACATCAACCCAGGAATATATTTGGCAATTTGCAATTTTTTATTGCATGTAACACCAGTACAAATAGATGTTTAAAATAAGATTTCAAGTGTACCATCAAGTCTGAGTTTGACTGTTTGTTACAACTGCCTAGTGCAATGATTTATTATACAAAGCCTCAAATACAAGTGAATAAACAAAGACAAGTGTGTGACTAGAGGAGAATAACCAAAATTGTACACATGTTGTACATTCATGTGTTATTATTATAAATATAGTACAAAACTGTAGGGAGGAATTGCACATGTGCTGTACAGTAACTACAATCATTTGTATTATTACATATACAGTACAAAACTGTGGTTAGAATTATCAAAATTTCCCAAGTCTCCAATAAAAAAATAAAGTGGGTGAGCGATCTATTTAGTCTTGGACTAAGTCACCCAGCAGAGATAAGGATAAATTTCAAATTTTACTAGAGTACAAAATATAAATGTACAGATATAATATAGGTTCACTCATATTACTAGACTAAGTCTCATCAATTCATCTCTACTTAGAGGAAATAATCCCCAATTTCCGTTGAAGATAGGGAATTTGTTGCCTATATGTTGATTGCAGCATCCATTAACCCTGAGTGGGAAACATGCCTTTGCAGCACTCCAAGTAGTTAGTGATGTGACACTTCCTAGTGGATCTAGTGTGGACATCAAAAAGAGTATCTTCGGGAAAGGGAAGCTGAAAATATGGAATTGTGACCTCCAAATCTGTGACTGGAGACATCCTTTAAATGAGGTGGTTCATATCACTTCCACTAGTTAACATTCACCACATCATGGATGCCTAATTGTGGTAGAAGGTCCAACTTGACAGCATTGGCACCATTTGTTAATTTTTGAAGCAATGCTTGTCCAAATGCAACAAAACTCAATCACCAACTTGAAAATGTGCAGCAATTTGATGTCAGTCATATAGTTCTTTGTATTCAGCATGTGTCTGTTGAAGGATGTCATGAACATTACTTTGGATCTTGACCAAGTTCTACACAAAAGAATATTTGTCTTAGTGCTTCTGCTAGTGGGATGTGGATGGAGTTGGGAGAGCAACTGGAGCTAAGAGGTTGAAAGCCAAAACAAATATCAAAAGGAAAGTGTCTTGTAGAAGGGCAGCTTTGTTGTAACTATGTTGCAAAATATGCAGCTATTGATCCCATTATTTTTTCTATTGATGGTAGAGGCAGAGAGAATGAACCAACATTATGTTACACTATCTTATTTTTGCCATCATTTTGTGGATTGAATGCAGTAGAGAACCGATGTGGACAACCTAAAGGCTTCAATGAGGATTTTCCAAATCACTAAGAAAACTGGAGTAATGATTATAAATGTTGGTCAATGGTAATCCAAATTGGCCCCAAACAGGCTAGAAGATATCCAAACCCTACAGGGAACTGGAAAAGACTGGTACAACCCAAGCTTCACGTTGGCAGGTTTGTTTTGGCTACAATTTGAACAACTCTAGATGTAATTTTCCACTTCTTTCCATATGGAAGGCCAAAAGGTTATTAGGTATGCATCAATACATTATCGTGTTCTCTAAGACCCTTTTACGAACCATTTTAATAGATTGTGTAATTTTTTAGGATATTTTGTTGCCTGATCATCGTATATTTTTGTGCTTATTAATGTGTTTGAAAAAATTAATTGGATTTTAAGCATGACTATCTTTGGATCTTATTGTCTTTTATTAGAATTCAAATGATGAAATCTGTGTTAATATTGCTCTTCCTGATTCTTAAAGGGTGCTATCTCAATGGAAGAGCACCTGCCTTACAAGCAGGAGGTTGGTGGTTCGATTCCTCCATGCCCTAATGATATTGCAATGCATTTCTAAAGGTAAAAACTGTAGTAGTGCAAAATGGATGCAATATTAAACGCAACACTAAATGCAAAACAAGATGTAAAAGTGGACGTCACACCAAACACAAAAGTGGATGCAAAAGTGGATGTTATGTTAGACACAAATGTGTACACAAAAATGGATGTCACAGTAAAAGCAAAATTGGATGCAAAAAGATACTCAACACTAGACACAATTAATGACTCAAAACTAGATGCAATACTAGGCCCAAAATGAGACTCAACAATAGATGCAAAAGTGGACTCCTAACTAGTTGTAAAATTGGACATTAAATTGAGCACAAAATATGGTATATCGATGGACATAAAAACAGGCGTAACACCAGGTGCAAAACTGGAAGCAACACTTGACGCAAACAAAAACTTAAAACAAGACACAATATTGGATGCAAGATACAATGAAACATTGGATGTAAAAATAGACATAATATTGAATGCAAGATGGGATGCAACATTGGACACAAAACTGGATGCAATATTAGATACAAACACGCGTGCAAAACTAGGCCCAACATTGGGTGCAACATTGGGCTCAAACATAGATGCAAAAAAGACATCAACCAAGGTGCAACACTAGGTGAAAAACTAGATGCAAAATACAACGTAAGACAAGATGAAACATTAGGCACAAACATGGATACAAAAAAAGACATAAAACAAGATGCAAAATTAGATGAAAAAAGGGATGCAACATTATAAGTAAAATTGGATGCAAAACTAGATGCGATCTTGGGCCCAAATTTGGATGCAAACTTAGATGTAACGCTAGATGTAGAATTGGACACATAATTTGATGCAAAACATGGTGCAAAATTGGGTGCAAGACTCTATGAAAAAAAAGGAGAAAAATAAGATGCAACATTGGATGCAAAACTGAGCATCAAAATGGGTGCAAACAAGGATGTAACAAATGACACAAAAAAAGATGTAATACAAGATGCAAAATTGGGCGCAAATAAGGGCGTAACAAAAGATGCAAAAAATGGATGCAAAAATGGATGTTAAAAATGATGGAAAAAAAGATGCAATAGATGACATTTTATGAAATTTTACAATAGTGCCAAGTTTATGTAATGTCCCTTTTTTGGAACTTTATTAAAATGCCCAATTTTCCAATTTTTTCACAATTTTGGCTCTTGACTAGTTTTGATGTCTAGACCTCCAAATTGACCCAAATGATTACAAATTTTCTCTGAAGGTACATGAATGATAAAATAACTTAAATATAATTATCATGTATGTTTTTTACCTCCCAATTACTTCTGCAAACTTGTTTAATGTTCTATTCAAAGTAGGAGTCTTTACTAGAAAATCGGGGCTCCAATTCCCCCTGGGTAATTGCCGGAAATGGCTTCACAAATGATCCCAAAGTCACTTGAATTTATTAAAAGAGGCTGGTTATGTTTAAGGGTACTTTTCAAAGTCTCATATGCATAATTTTTCAGTTTATATAGTCTGCTGTGACTCTTCCCAAAATAACTCCCAAGTCACAATTTCGACCCTTGGGGAAAATGCACCAAATCTTCTCCCAATGCAATAAAAATGAGTCAAATGGATTCCAATGCTTAAGTAATGAAAATGAGACTTTAAATACACATTTATTACATTCCATACATCATAAATTTATCATATATACATTCCTCCATTCGAAATATATCAAAATGGAGTGGAAATGGTCATTGTTTGCTCATTAAAGTCATTTTGACAGACAACTCTTGGGAATTTCGAATTGAAAATTTATGAGAATGAAGAAAAGATAATATTGAATTGATTCCAGTCATAAATGTACAATTAAATCCTCTCCCAATTCGAAATCATCAGCATTACAATGGTTCACAACAAGATAGTGGGGAAATGACACTATTTCTTCATTGTTCAACATTTTTACATGAATTCTTTTAGGTATTTTGACCTGAGAGTCTTCTAAACATGAAATACAGAGAATATAAATCATAAAATAAGATAATGAGCATTATAATCTTCCCCAAATATATTAATATCTCACCCAAAGTGCAATCCCTCCATTGGCCTGAATATGGTGTGAAAACTGGAAATAGTTGGGAGAGAGTGCTGCAATAGAAGAATCCACATTCTTTCCTGTAGATTACACCTGAAAATAAGACTCCATTAAATCTCCATGAAATACCTGAGTGGCCTTTCCAAACACCAACTAGGATGGGAATATTTCACCCTCAAAATTGGCTTAAGCAAGAAAACTAGTCATCCACTAGCTCTCACAATTCACAGATGACAATTTCACAAATGAGAAAAATCTTCTTCTCATGTCTGATCCCTATAATTTATAAATATTATTGGTATTATAAGGTTCCAAATCCATCCATAAACCAAATCCAAGTCGAATTGGTGTGGCTGCTCATGCTATGCCATGTGGCCTCTCTCTTCACCTTCCCTCTTCTCCCAGATTTGAGTAGGAGCCTCTTGGCCTTCTCCAACTCCCAATTTCGACCTCCAAGATGCTCTATTCAGGAATGACATGTCAATATGTCATTATTTAAGCCTTCATATCTGACTTGGGTCATAAATGTCATAGAATCTCCATCATTGGTGTCATAGTTGTCATAAATGTAAGGGGAATCTAGCCAAGTGTCCATGAAACTCCCATTTGGCTCTTCCTCTCCCATGTAAGTTACAATTCATACCAAATTAAACCTATGAAGTATATTTAAATTTATATTAACATTATAATACATAAAATAAAATTATACTTCCCATATATTCAAATTTGCAAGAGAAAGACACCATTTAACATAGGAATTCTAGCTAGTGTGGGCCCCATAGTCTCCATGTGTCTTCATGCTCTATTGCCACTTCCATTTTATATTGTATTTATTTAATAAGATCAATTATTAAATATGTATTCCCTTATAATTTCTAAACATCATTTATTATCCCCCTTATTCCAAATCTCAAAGCTTCCACCCCCAACCTAGGAAACTAGTGATTTTCCTCCTTGGCAATTATTTGACTTTTAGCATCCATTTGAAAACTTTCATGAATATGGAAAATGTGATTTGGCCATTGTGAACCAATGCCAAATTTGGGACACTACAGTTTAGCGCCGGATTTTTCACCAAAATTGGAAAAAATTTACACTAAAATCCAGCGCTAAATTCAATGCTAAATCCAGATTTTGTTGTAGTGGCGCTCAACCGGGAGGCTAAGAAGGAGGAGGCTGAGGCCAAGGTTAAGGGATATGTAGAGCCTGTCCAAGAATGGAAGGAGAATTATGCAGAGGGGTGGGAGGTGCTCAGAAAACTCAATTACCAAAGTGTGTATTACAGCCTGATGCATCGAAAGGTGGACCAAATTGCAAAGAGACTAGGCATTGTTCTCTACCACCCAAGGATGGAGAAACTTCGAGAGGGTAGCCCCAGTCGGCAACCTGGTAATCTAATATTGGAGAAATTTGAAGGAGTACATCAGCAGTAAGGGGATGTATCAAGGAAAATCCAGATCATTCCCATCATCGGCCTTCATCCATGATGTTTGGCTCGAGTTATCTCAAGTCTTTGTAGTTTTGATTTTATGTCTCTATTAGTAGAAATAGGTGTTGTTAGTAAGGTTAATATCCGTGTTAGGGGTCTTAATTTTGGGATTGAACCCTGCTATGGTGGGGATATCCCTCATTTTGAGAAGGAAAGCTTCATATGTGAAGGACTGTCTTAGATTGCGAGTGGGGTCTTCTGATGGCTCCCAGGATGGTGGAGATTTTGTACTTCTAAATTCGATAGTAATATAAGCTTTTATTTACAAACAAAAAAAATAACTTGGATAATGGCTTGTGTAACTTCTTCCAATTTTGATGTACTTATCAATGGATCTCCAACAACATTTTTTAAGAGTTCTAGAGGACTAAGACAAGGTTTTCCTCTTTCCCCATTGTTATTTCTTCTTTTGATTGAAGGGATCAACGGATTAGTCATAAAATCTCGGGGGGATGGTCAGCTATCAGGTATAAATTTTTCAGGAAAAAAGAAAAAAAAAACTTATTTCTCATTTACTTTTTGTAGATGATGTTATCCTATTTGTACTTGACAATATATGTGAATGGAATATTATGCATTCTCTATTGGATGTATTTGAAATGCAACATGAATGAATATCAGCATTGAAAAGTCTTGCATCTATACTCATAATATTCATCTTGAACGCTTAAAGGAATTGAAGGAACTCTTTTAGTTCAAGTTTGAGTAGATGGAGACTGGTTTTAAATATTTAGGTTTCTTCCTAAAACCTAACAGCTATAGAGTAAAGGATTGCCATTGGATCATAAAGAAGATTGACAAGATAATATCAAATTGGTCCTACAGATTCCTCAATCTTGGAGGCACGCTAACTTTAATTAAAGCTACTCTTCAAAGTATTCATGTTTACTGGTGTTCATTGGTCAAACTTCCAGTTTCAGTTATCACTTCTATAAGGAACAAGATATTTAATTTTTTGTGGTCAGGTTTGAATTTTGAAATACAATTTCACTTAGCCCCATGGGAAATTTTATCCACCCCCACGGATCAGGGAGGTTGGGGTATTAAAAATTTGTCACTTTTTAACTCAGCACTTTGTCTCAAATCCTTTTGGAGATGTATTTTCTCCCAGAATATGTGAAGTGATGTAATGGAAACAAAGTGTCTGAAGAACACTCATGTTAGCATATGGATTAAAAACTTGGATTTTGAATATACTAGTGGATCAGTGGTCTGGAACAGCTTCCTTAAAGTATTTCACTAGCTGAAATAAGGTATATGTTGGAATATGATAATGGATGTCCCTACTTACCAACAGAAATTACATAGCAACTTGCATGGATTGATATGAATACTATGGATGTATAGAAAAGGCCCAAATGGGCTATTTTTAAAGGAGGTTATTGGTTAAATGCCAAAGGTTTGGGTCTTAGTGGTCAATGGGAAGTTAGATGGGATTCATATATTGTAATTTTGAAGTTAGTTGGTATTAAACTTAATTCTGAAAAAGATACTTTGGTTTGGTCTGGAAACAAGAAAAATGGTGAATTGATAGCTAAGGTGGCATATAATTTTATGATTAGGAATGGCAACAACTTGGATCCTATCTAGTGGTCTAAAGGATTGTGGAAATGGAACATTCCTACAAAATTGAAATGTTTTTGGTGGCTAACACTTAAGGACAAAATCCTTACCTGGCGAAATTTATTGAAAAGAGGATGGCAGGGCCCAAGATTTTTTCCTTTGTGTAGGAATAAAGGTGAAAATAGTTATCATCTGTTTGTAGAATGTTCCTTCTGTCTAAAATTATGGAGAATTATAAAAGATTATATTGGAATCAGATCTATTTCAGGATAAGGTAGTTTAGTGAACTCTTTTCACATCTGGTTTAATAATGAAGATAAGTTTAAACTTCTACCCATGTTCATCTCTTGGTCAATTTGGAATACAAGGAATTTTGCAGTCTTTCAAGACATTCAACCCAGTGCACTTATTTGTAGTATTAAAGACCTAAATATTTTAAAGGAGCACGAGAAACCTGTCAGCAAAAGTTTTCCAAAAAATCTTTATCCTCCAGTAGAAGTTTTAACAGGAGCAGTTGGATTCTTTGATGGTGCCTCAAATCATGAACAGTGGGGTTGTGGCATTGTGCTTGTTATAAACAAGGATCACTTTTTATATATCTGTTTGAGTGGTGGCTTGGGGAAAAACGCTAAAACTTATCTTTTAAGCTTATATGGGATTTTGTTTATAGCTACTCACTTGGGTCACTTCAGACATCAGTATCTTTGGAGATTCAAAGATCATTATAGATTAGTTGAACGGCTCATCTAATTTGCATGTGATTTTACTCAAACACTGGATTCAAAAAATTCAAATTCTCAGAAGATCTTTTGTGGAGATCACTTTTAGACACATTTCCAGATGTTTCAATGATACAACTGATACTCTTACCAAAGAAGCTCTTTCTCTTAATTTTGGCTCAGCTATAATTCAAGAATTTATGGAAGGTGCCATGACTTTTGAAGGTGAATTGGATCTGAAGGAGATAATGTATTAAGTATATTTTGATGGTTGTAGACCTTTTTGATTAGCAGATGCAATATTATGTAAGTTTTTGTAATACAGTTTAGTCAAGAACTGAAGAAAGGCTTTATGATGTAATTCTGAAGCAAACTCATATGAAGGATCTATATAAAAACTTTCATGGCTAATGTAATCTTTCCTTGATTTAATATAATAAAAGGAATTTTTTTTTCTGTGAAAAAAAATATAAAGAATTTTAGTAAAATGGAAAATATAAGGATTAATATAAAAAGCAAAAGATTATAATACAAAAATAACTTGACGTTAATAATAATTTTTGCTACTTAGTTTAGCAATGAAATCAATAATATAAAAGTAAAATATTATAATAATAAAATCTAATTTATAGTGATTTAAATCTTTGGTTTAATAAAATTATTGAAAAAAAATATTTTTTTATTTTATTGTTTAAATACATTTTGTATTTATTTATTTTTTAAATTTGATTTAACCCAATTATCTAATTACTTATTTTTAAGTCATTAAAGCACACTCATCATTGATATAATTGTAACTTCGGAATGTATTCACTTGTATTTCTTATGTATTGTACCCTGATGTTTATTCCGGGAAGTTTCTATATTGTAAACAAGTCATGTCAAGTCATTGTGGGTAACCCTCTTATTGGCCAAGGGTTAAAGTCCCCGAATATGTGGGGCCCTAGGGTTATTAGGCTATCCCAGAGAATTTGACCCTATGTGAGTCATTGTAAGTCAGGGCAATAGTCCCCATCGTTGTATTAAGGATAACCCTCCTTGTTGGTCGGAGGATGCAAAGTCCCCACAAGTTGTGGGGTACTAGGGTTATTAGACTCTCCTAGAGATGTCAACTCTAGTAAGTAATTGTTAAGTGAGGCCAACATGATGGAGTGGATTTTAAGTGAATGAAATAATATAAATAGGGAGTGAGCCTCTCTATTTATCACACACACACTCACTCATTGGGGTGCATGAGTGAGAGAGAGGTTGCCGGGACAAGAGAGAGACTACTGCTATCGGGAGATCATCTTTATGTTTTCGGGTTTTAATTTTGGTGCTAATTCTATCTCTACGGAAGTTGTGGGGTTTTCTCCTTTATGGTTTCCTCGAGGAAAATTCTTTGTGTTCATTGTCTCTTGTGTTTTATTGTTGTGCATGTTATTCTCTCAGATAAGATCCTAAGATCATAATGCTAGCTTGAATGATAAAAATATAACATGGTATCAAAGCTAACCTGAGAAGAAGACATTGTGCAGATATAGAAGCTATGGCTTCTTACTTTTTGGGTTTCTCTCCACAATCCATCAACAAAAGTATGCTAGGCTGACTCTCCATTGAAGGGCGCATCTTTCTATTGAAGCGAAATTCGATTCCGAACATTTTCAGTTTTTGGTGGGGAAAATTAGGGCTTCTTACAGAAGAGGAATTTTTGAGTGAGCCCAGCTTAGGATTTCTCTCCTCATAAAAATCAAAGTTTAGGGACCTGAATCAAGATTTTTGGTTGGGTCTAACTCCACGAAAGTCAAACCCTAGTTTGACCTCGAGCTGGAAAAACCCTAAAATACTAAAACTGATAAGTTTTAGTATATTCTCTATATATCAGGATTGGAGAAGGATACGAAGCTAAGACTCTCAAGGGAAAAAGATAAAATCCTAATCTACCCTGTGTCCAAAATTAAGCCTCAGATTCGTTATATTCTAGGAGATATGATCCCTCCAAGTTAGGGTTCTAGCCACTTCCAGGATTCATCCCTAAACAAGACACCTGGGGATAATTGCTATATCGTGGGCTGCAAAGGTCCAAATGAAATTTATGAAGATGTTCCAGAAAGGGAATGGACTTTACTTTCTGTGATCCAAGTTTCAGACCCAGACAATGAAACAGTGACACGTGGCAGTATGTATAACTTTGTTGTGCTGAACAGTCCCATAACAGGTCACCTTGGAAAAATGATCATAGGTCCCAATTGGTGAAACCAATTCTAATGAAACCTATGTTTTTGGAATTGGTACATGCGAGGCTACTTTAGTGAAAAATTTTAGACATAGAGGAGTAGTAATTTTTGAGATACCACAGAAACAGTAATAAGAATTTCTGCAAAAGAAATTGGAAAACTAGGGCTTCCTGTTCCAGGAGCTTCCCTCCATTGTTTTCAGAAAAGAAGTATATTGGACAACTCAACTTGAAGATATCTATCTTTCTATAAAATCAGATCTTAAATATTCCAAGTTTTTAAAATTAGGGTTTCTCTGACAAACCCTAGATCAACCAGCTCTGAAACCAGGACAGACACCTCAAATCAGTAAGATCTTGATGATAAGATTTGTGAAGTTGACAACTTCCAAGCATGGAAGTCTTTGTTCTCTCTGAAGAAAATGAATTGGACACCTACATGAGTAGAGAGGTTCCAGTTCCAGAGGGATATGAGGCTAAAATTCCTTACACCAAAATAACTTGGTCAAGGCTAAGAATACCATTGTTGATTCAATCATGAATCACATTGTACCACAAGTGTCTTCCCTAAAGACACTGAAGATGTTTGATTCATTGACCAAGATATTTGAAGGGAAGAACATAAATCAGAATATGACTTTGAGAAAACAGTTGAAGAATGTGAAGATCCATAATGCAGAGACCATACAGTTATACTTTACAGGGGTCTCTCAAATCAGAGAACAACTTAAAGCAGTAGAAGAAGTGGAGAATGCAGAAGTGGTGATAACCACCTTGAATGGCCTCCTAGGATCATGGGATTCATTCATTCGAAGAATGTGTGCTAGAAGGAAGTGATTACTTTCAGCAGACTTTGGGAAGAGCACACACAAGAAGAATCTCAACTAATAATAAGAGAAAAGAAGATGGGAGCAACTGAAGATCAAGCTCTCACAATCCACAGAAGATCCCTCAAGTGATGAGGAATATGAAGAACTCAACTCTTGAAGAACCTCTTATCCACCTTAGCATTTGGATAAGAAACGATGCTATTATGAATGAAGAAGACGATGAAGCTTAAGGCTCAAGAAGGAGTCTACCCACAAAACAAATAAAGATAAGTATTCAATTGTCATTTCATGATATTGTTTTGTTATGCATTTGTTTATATTCAGTTAATGTATTATGCATGATAGAATGTTTGCGTTAATGACAGTATACTACTAATATGCATGTGATGGGTAAGTAGCTCATGGTGCTATACAAATCTCCATTTCTACTTATATAGAATGAAACCTCTTTGCTGACATATTGGATTAGTGCACAATCTCAATGTTGTCCTGGTAGAGATGGAAGGCATCTAGAAAAGTTTCTGTTAGATATGGATGAATGTTGTACTGGCTAAAGTAGTTGCATGATCATATATTTATGCATAAGAATTTTCCAGTATGAATATTCCTTATGAAATGTTTATAACCATACAAATGCATTTGACTTGTAGGAAATATTGCATTCATAATTGCCTATAAGCAAAGAAGGATGAGACTTGTTCCGAAGAACAAGTGACGACAGTTCAAGATGAAGAATAATATGACAAATGCAGTGATGTCATTGATGCAGAACCTTCTAGCTATGAAGAAGTAACTAAGAAGAAAGGGAAGACTAGTTCAAGAAGAATGATGTCTAGGATGCAGTATCGATACATGAAGGGAAGTTTGTAGTTCCATCATGCAGTAGATGGAAAGATCGTGGGATACAAGGCAATATTCATAGCATGAGGCTTCTCCCGAAAAGAAGGCATAATATACAAAGAGACATTTGCAGCCAGTGGGAGTTGAGACACATGACAGGAAGAATCATGTGTGCAAATGAAAGAAGGCCTTGTATGAGCTCAGAAGACACCCATGAGATAACACATGCATGAGGAGCTTGATGAAGATCTGAACCTTTGCTACAAGGTTGATAAAGGATGACAAGCTCATAGATGGGTGTGAGAAGAACTCTTTCAAAGATAGAGTATATTGGTATCCAGTGACCCTAGATGGATACATAGAATATTAGTAGCAGAGGAATCTACTTGTCACTCCAGTACAAAATGTCTCAATACATAGAGTACAGAAGACAGAGGGAGTATGATGCTTCAGAGGGAGTGACTGCATAAGATCATGAAGTTCGACATGGTATGACATGATGGATAGATCACTGATGACTCTAGGATTTACTGAGACTAAAGTGGATTCCAACCTTTGCTTCAAGTTTGAAGGTAGAAGACCAGTGATGCTCTTGTTATGTGTTGATGCACTATTTTCTAGGCATGGAGGTGTGGCAGAATGCGGATGGTGGAATCTTCCTTGGATAAGGGAAGTATGCAGTAGAGATCTTGAAGAGGTTCAGGATGATGGACTGCAAGGCCATGATCGCACCTATGGCATCGAACATGAAGCTATTGAGTGATGCTCCATCAGAAGTGGTTGATGCTACGATTTATCGTCAGATGATTGGGTCCTTGATGTACCTAACAAACACGAGACCAAATATTTGTTTTGCTGTGAACACCTTGAGCCAGTTCTTGACAGATTTGAGACATGTTCACTTGATTTCTGCAAAGCATATTCTGTGGTACCTGAGGGGTACAGTTGATTATGGGCTCAAGTATGAGGTGAGTCAGAAGATTAACTTGGAGCTTTATGTTGACTCAAATTGGGTAGGCAGTGCCATCGATAGGAAGAGCACTTCAAGATTTTGCTTCAGTATGGGATCAGGTGTGATCTTTTGGTTTAGTAGGAACCAGTCATGTGTGGCACTAAGTACAGCTGAAGCAGAGTATCACATCTTGTTCAGCTAATTGTGAGGTAGTATGGCTAAGGAAGATACTGTCTGATTTATTTAATCTCTAGTTGGATGCTACTTGTATACATTGTGACAACCAGAGTTGTGTGAAGTTGTCAGAGAACCCGGTGTTCCATGACAAGTCGAAGCATATCGAGATCAAGTATCACTATATCAGGGATATGGTGCAGAGGGGAGCAGTGAAGCTCCAGTATGTTGTGATGTATGAACAGATAGTTGATTTGTTGACAAAGCCATTAGCTAGAGTGAAGTTTGAGTACTTCAGGTAGAAGCTTGGTGTTCTCCAGATCAAGGTTCCCTCCAAAGGGAAGTGATGAGTCTGTGAGCCATTCTGACATGGTGAGAGGATTGGTTCCTTCCATGGTCAGATGTGAGGGCTGAGCCATTCTATCATGATGAGAGGATTGGTTCCTCACATGTCAGATATGAGTGTTAATCCATTCTGATGTGACTGTAGGATTGGTTCCTACATGATCAGATATAAGCGCTGAATGCCATTCTTGGAATGGAGGCACCTGGTCAGTTACCATGAAAGCTCAGTCTAGGACTAAGGGCCATTCTGATGTGAATGTAGGATTGGTTCCTACATGATCATATGTGAGTGCAGAGCCTTTCTGACATTGGTTGTCAGATGTAAGTGCGGAGCCCTTTTGGCGTGGAGGATTGGTTCCTCACAAGGTCGAATATAAGTGCTAAGCCTTTCTGACATTGGTTGTTAGATATGAGTACGGAGCCTTTATGACATTGGTTGTCAAATGTAAGTGCAGATCCTTTCAACATGGAGTATTGGTTCCTCACATGGTCGAATGTAAGTGCTAAGCCTTTCTGACATTGGTTGTCAGATGTGAGTGCTGGGCCTTTCTGATAGGGTTGTGGTATGTGTTCCAACATGGTCAGATGTGAGTGTTGGGCATGCCTTTCTGATATGATTATAGGATTGGTTCCTACATGAACAGATACAAGTGGTGGGAGGGCCATTCTAACTTAAGGTTAGATATAAGTGTTGGAAAAGACCTACATGGAGGCTAGGCCTACAACCAGCATGAAAAAGGGCTAGCTCTGTAGAAATTCCTGTGACGAGAAGAATCATGAGATAGCACTCATGAAGATGATCCAGCAGTGATGATTCATATCGAGTGATGATCTAGCTCCAATGATGATTATCTAGATCCAGTGATGATGATCCAGATCCAGTGATGATGATCCAAATTAAGTGATGATCTAGATCTAGTGATGATGATCCATATTGAGGGATGATCTAGATCCAGATGAAGATGAATTGAAGATGAAGATGATGAGAACTCAATGATGATCCAGATGATACAGAGAAGAAGACTTATGCTGAGAAATTGTGTTGAGAGAATACCTTCCTAGTTAAGAGGGAGTGTTGATGTAATTGTAACTTCGGAATGTATTCACTTGTATTTATTATGTATTGTACCCTGATGTTTATTCCAGGAAGTTTCTATAATGTAAACAAGTCATGTCAAGTCATTGTGGGTAACCCTCCTATTGGTCAAGGGTTAAAGTCTCCGTAGTTCTGGGGCCCTAGGGTTATTAGACTATCCTAGAGAAGTCGACCCTAGGTGAGTCATTATAATTTAGGGCAATAGTCCCCACCGTTGTGTTAAGGATAACCCTCCTTGTTGGTTGGAGCAGGCAAAGTCCCCACAAGTTGTGGGGCACTGGGGTTATTAAACTCTCCTAGAGATTTCGACTCTAGTAAGTAATTGTTAAGTGAGGTCAACATGATGGAGTGGATTTTAAGTGAACGAAAGAATATAAATAGAGAGTGATCCTCTCTATTTATCACACACACACTCACTCATTGGGGTGCATGAGTGAGAGAGAAGTTGTTGGGACAAGAGAGAGACTACTGCTGTCTGGATCATCTTTATGTTTTCGGGTTTTACTTTTGGTGTTGATTCTATCTCTGACGAAGTTGCGGGGTTTTCTCCTTTATGGTTTCCCCGAGGAAAATTCTTTGTGTTCATTGTCTCTTGTGTTTTATTGTTTTGCATGTTATTCTCTCAGATAAGATCCTAAGATCATAATGCTAGCTTGAATGATAAAAATCTAACACTCACATGAAACATTCTAAATATTTAATCTATTTAGCTCTTCTAAAATGTAATCATTCTCATTTTTTTGTATGTAAACTTTCTCTGTCGTCGTTGTATCTATGCATGCACTACATGTTACCAATTATAATGTTGCATGTGCTCATACTCTTCAATGAATACATGTATGTCTTTCATGGATTACATTAAGGCAATTTTTTTTAAGCTATGAATTATCTCTCTTTACAATGATGTTGGGAATGTTAAGAAAAATGAAACAAAACCATACTCTCTAAAAATAAATATACATAGAAAATGAGACTAGCACTACCTGTTACCAATTCCAATGCTTCATGCACTCATGCTCCTCCATGAACACCTTGCGTGCTTTCCATGGATTACATTAAGGAATTTTTCTCTCCTTTTTATTTTTATAAGATATGAATTTTCTATCTCTACAATGATACTAGCAATGTTAAGCAAACGAAAAAAATCTAAACTCTCTCAGTGGAGATATACATAGAAAATGAGATTGGGAATGTTAAAAGACACGAAACCGAACTAGACTCTGTTGATGTATATGTAACTTCAGAATGTATTCTTCTATGTATCTTATATTATGTAACCCGATGTTTATTCCGGGATGTCTCTATTATGTATTTGAGTCATGTGGTCATGCCCCGATGTTTCGATCAGGAGGATTAATAATGTAAATAAGTCATATCAAGTCATTAGGTAAGTCCCCACAGTTTCGGGGCACTTGAGTTATTATACACTAATTAAGGTGTAGGCTCGGGTAAGTAATATTAGGTCAAGCCTACATGTGAAAATGTAATTCAAGTGAACGAATGAATATAAATAGAGAGTGAGAGTCTCTCTATTTATCACTTGTGAAATACATCACTTGCTCTCTCAAGTGTGGCGCACTTTTGGAGAAGGAAATACTGTGGCTAGACAGAAGAAGAAGACTACTGCTGTGGGAGTGCATCTTACTGTTTTGGGGTCTTACATATTGTGATACTATCTTAGAGGAAGTTGCGGGGTTTTCTCCATTTATGGTTTCCCTGATCAAAACTCTTTGTGTATCTTGTCTCATGTGATGTGCTTATGTTATTGTTGTGCTTGTTATTCTCTCAGTGAAAAGATCCTAACATAATGCTAGCTTAAATGTTGAAAAACTAACATGGTATCAGAGCTAACCTGAGAAGAAGACATTGTGCAGCTACAAGAACTAGGGCTTCCTATTTTGTGGATCTTCCTCCACATATTTTCAGCAAAAGTATGCTAGGATGACTCTCCATTGAAGGGTGCATCTTTCTGTCGATGCGGAATTCAATTTCAAGCATTTTCAGTTTCGATGTGGAAATTAGGGCTTTCTACAGAAGATGAATTTTTGAGTGAGACCAGCATAGGATTGTTCCCCTCATCAAAACCGAAGTTTAGAGACCTAGATCAAGAAATTTGGTTGGGTGAAACTCCAGGAAAGTCAAACCCTAGTTTGACCCTGAGCTAGGAGAAACCCTAAATACTAAAACTGCTAAGTTTTGGTACAGTCGCTATATTCCTAGATTGGTGAAGTCTCAGAAGCTGAAAATTGCAGGAGCCGAAGTTAAAATCCTGATGAACACTGTTTCCAAAAAGCAGCCTCAGATTCGCTATATTTTGGGAGATATGATCTCTCCAAGTTAGGGCTCCATCCTCTTCTAGAAATCATCCATAAACAGGACACCTGGGGAGATCTGCAATATCTTGGGCTACAGAGGTCCAAATTAAATTCCTAAAGATTTTCCAGAAAGGGAACGGACTGTACATTCTGTGGTCTAAAGATCAAACTCAGAAGATGAACCATTGACACATGGCATTCCGTACAACGTCGCTGTTTTGAACAGTCCTATAACAGGTCACCTTGGGAAAAGGATCAGAAATCCCAAATCGTGAAACAAATTCTGATGAAACCTGTGGTTTTGGATCAGGGTCATGCAAGGTTACCTCAATGAGAAATTTCAGACACAAAGGATCCGTAATTTCAGAGATAGCATAGAAACAGTAACAGGAATTTCTGCAGAAGAAATCAGAAAATTAGGGCTTCCTGTTCCGGGAGCTTCCCTCCACTGTTTTCAGAAAAGGAGTACTTTGGACAGCTCCATTTGAAGAGATCTATCTGTTCATCCAATTAGATCTGAAATATTCCAAGTTTTGAAAATTAGGGTTTCTGTGACAAACCCTAGATCAGCGAACTCTGGGACAAGGACGGACACCTCAAATCGGTAAGATCTAATCCTTTGCTATTTTCATTTGAGGTTCTCATTTCAATATGACATATCACATCAGCTTGGTGACAAGCTTAGGGAAGTTGACAACTTCCAAACAGAGAAGTATTTGATCTCTCTGAAGAAAATGGATTGGACACCTACATGAGTATAGAGGTTCCAGTTTCAGAGGGAGACGAGGTTAGAAGCCTTTCACAAGAAGGACTTGGTCAAGGCCAAAGAAGACATCATGCTCATGCTACAGAGGATGATGAACCATCCAAAAGAGATCCAGACATGAAAGTGAAGATTCTTCAAGCGAGGATGAATTTGTTCTGATATCAGCTCTCACAGGCAACATTATTCATGGAAGTGATGATTGGATTATAGACAATGGGGCTTCCAAACATATGACAGGATTCAAGGAATCCTTTGTAAGACTCTCAGAACATGAATCACCTCACAAGGTGAAACTAGGAGATGACTACCAATACCCAATAAAAGGTAGTGGGGAATATTCATACAAGCTAGACTCTGGTAAGTCTCTAACAATGAAAGAAGTATTGTTTGTTCCAGGATTCAAGAAGAACCTTCTCTCCATTTCAACATTAATGTAAATGGAATGCGGATTGCATTCATAGATGGTCAAGTCATCATATGGCTAAAAGGAAAGACTATCAATGATGCGGTAGTGATTAGAGAACAAGAAGGAGGCTTGTACAAATTGAAGGGCTATCCAGAACAAGCCTTGATCCATGATACGGTAGAGCCAAATGAGCTTTGGCATAGAAGGCTTGCACATGTGCACTATAGAGCACTACCTATTGCAAGCAAAGCTATTCCATAATTTCAAGCTATTTGAAGGGAAGAACAAAAATCAGAATATGACCTAAAGAAGAAGTGAAGAATGCAGAAGTAGTGATGGCCACCTTGAATGGCCTCCCAGGATCATGGAATTCATTCATTCAAGGAATGTGTTCCAGAAGGAAGTGATTGCATTTCAGTAGACTTCAAGAAGAAGAAGAAGCTCGATTCATAAGAAGAGAAGGGAAGATGGAAGAAACTAAAGATCAAGCTCTCATCATCCAAAGAAGATCCCTCAAGCA